>CAKNYM010015665.1:0-22918 GCA_932195095.1 Andricus curvator | reverse complement strand
CCACACCCACGATGTGCCAACAGCACTCATGTCAGTATTCTTGAATGGTCACCCATCCAAGTACTAACCGCGTCCAACGCTGCTTAACTTCAGTGATCTGACGAGAACTGGGTTTTTCAGCGTGGTATGGCCGTTTTTTTAACGTGGATTTATCTTTTTTTCAACTAAATCTGAATCTAAAAAAATATTTTATTTCTCTTATCTGTCACATCTAAAAAAAATTAATAAAAAAATACATGAATTTGAGAAACCAAAGTTTTAGACATTATATAGAACTTGATTACATACGTATATTATGGCTTATGCCTATACCGAGCAATTTTTTATTTAAATCGATTTCCTTATAACATTAAATCCCACCAATTTTTTTAATGTCTGAAATGGCTTTTCAACATTTATTTTTAACATTTAAATATGATCATTAGGGTGGTCCAAAAATGCATTGCAAAATTTTTTGCACCCTAGAGGGCACGCCCCCCCCCCCCCAGAAAAAAGTTTTCATTTCCGGAGAAAAAAATCCCTAATTTTTTTTTTCGAAATTCGAATATTAACACGTGCCACCAGGCACTTCGAAATCCCATTTAATTAACACGGGGAAATTTTGAATTTTCGAAAAATTGAACTCATACTTCAGGGTTTGATCGAAACGTGCCAACTATTTTACGGATTGAAGAGGAGTACCTATGAAATAAAACCATACTAATACCTTTTATTTTCACCCCCGCCCTTACCTCCCCCCCCCACAGGGCCCCAAATACGACCCAAAAATCAAAAAACTACATTTTACGTATTATTGTTACTTTTTAGAAATTTCCGTCGTTAATTGCATACAAATAATTACTAATGGACAATTTGAATATTTCCCATGACATTTTAAACAATTTTTAATTGTTTAAATAAATGTAACTTATTTAAACAATTATTTATTCCCAAAAAATGTAAAAAATAATTGTATTTTCTGATTGAAATGTAATAGTTTGTCATTGTTTAGAGTAATCATTTTTTTTAAAACACTATGTAATTATTTAAACAATTACTTATTGTTTTCTCAAAATTTCTAAAAATTGACCCAGAGATGTCCACTTTTTTCTCAAATTGGTATCCTATGCTACTTTTTGTTGAATGTATGTATACCATTAAGCCATTTCCCTTTCAGGGTAGGCGTGACACTACCCAATTCGGGTAGTATTTCTAGGTGGATAGTTTTCTTGTAGTTATAAATAACTACAAGTTAGGGCTCACCACACCCATAATATAATAATAATAAATATATAATAAATAGAATAATTATATAATTTTGATACATATCTTTTAATGTTTAATAAATTTCTATTTGTTTAAACAATTTTGATTTGCTTAAGCAGTTTTTTTTCGATAACTTTAAAAAAATTAAATAAAATAAAATACATATAATTATTTTTCTGACTGTATATTGTATAGAAAGAATATATTAACCATTTTTTAATTGTTTAAACAAATATAATTTTTTTAAACAATTACTTTTACAAAAATAGTTTTGAAATCGTATTTTCTGAATTAAACATAATATTGAATGATTTCGAGGAGTAATAAATTCTGCTAAAAACTTTATGTTATTTTTTATACAATTAATTATTGTTTTTTTTTTTCAAATTTCCTTCAGAATTTACTACTCCTCGGAATCATTCAATATTATGTTAAATTCAGAAAATACGATTTAAACAATATTTTTGGAAAAATAATTGTTCAAACGAATTATATTTGTTTAATCAATTAAAAAATGGTTAATATATTCTTTCTATATCGACTGTCCCGAAGAATAAGTCACTAACAAAGTTTTCCGAAAACAAAGCGTTTTAAGTAAATGTTTCTTCTCTAGAATGTTGTAACACGGTCTTGTAATCTTAGACTGTTTTATCGACATGCGTCGCGCTAGAGTGCCGGTGAATTTAGTGATGGATCCACGAGGTCCTACCTACGCCAAGGGAAGTAGGGCGAATATATGAGTAATAATATAAAAAATATTAGATAATTTACAAAGATAACCAATAAGCCGTGTGAAGATTAATTTCCCTGAATGAATTAGTGTGCATCACGTGTCGAGAATATCTGTTATGATTGTTCTTTACGCTGTTCAGTGAATTGTATAGAGTTTCTATTATTCTAACCTAAGAGTAACTAAGGTGCCAACTCTGCTTTGATTGCTTTGATGGATTTTAAGCTTTTTACGACTTTCGAGATTTCGTAATAAATAAGAAAGGATAAAGTGCATATTATTTCGACCAAAAATAAAATTTTGAAGACAAATGAACGTCGAGGACTCTCAATACAGTAAGTATTTTGTTCTTATCTGCGTTCTTTACACATTTATATTTTTAACCTGAAAATTCATATTATTAATATTTTTTATTGTAATTTATTCGGCTTTAAATAAGTTTTAAGCATTTCAAACTTGAAGGAAAGACTTCTATTATAATATATAGCAATTTTATACCTAGAGTCAGTACTGGTAAGTGTAACGAGATCAAAATTTATCCTTTTATTAATGATATTTATTTAAGGGTTGCTAATGCAAAAATCCGCATCAATTCAATATTTCTATGTCAAATTTCCCTTTTTAAAAATTACTAAATTTGGAACCCCCTCAGTGAGAAAAAAGGGGTTTTACGGGGGTGTCAACGAATCCAGATTCAGTCATTTTACAAAATTGTATTTTCAAAACTTATAATAGAACATTAATTAATTATTAAAATGTTTGTTTTCAATTGTTTATCGTTCAGCAGAATATTAATGAGAATTTAAAAAAAAATTGAATATATAGCATATATGCTATTAAGGTTTCAGTGACATCGTAAAAATTACTCATTTCTAATCGAATTATGTTTAAATTATTAAAAAATGCCATTTACCAACTAACCTCGAACTGTTGGCAGAGTTTCGTATATATCAGAATAAAAAATAAAAACCAAGCAACAGTTTTCGCACTCACTCTGCCTTTGATCTTTAATTGCCTTGTCATAATTTATCATTAAAAATAATAAAAGTGTAATATTTTCAGCGAAGCAACGGATATTTACGAAAAATATAATATCTTTCTTTCTTCCTTAAAAAAATGCAAGAAAAGGTGCTTTATGTATGAAAAATTCAAATTTAAATACCAGATGATGCAGTCACGAATTTCAGTTTTCTAAAAGCATCACAGAAAAAACAGAAGATGAACTTTACATCGATTTCCGACGAAAGATTCTTTGCAACAAAAATTAACTTCACAGGATAAACTTTACACAAATATCGGTTAAACTTTCTTTTGTTTTTCCATGACAAACACATGTATTTTGAAAGACGCGAAGTTGGCTGAACAAAACTTTATCGCTCTAAAAAATTTGCTGCGACAAATTTTATTCTTAGTTTTTTCTGTGATATCAGTTTCCTTAAAAATAATTAATTAAAGCAATGTCTAGTGAGAGTCGCATTTTTTAGAACTTTCATCCCAAAATTCCATCTTTTTATTTTACGAAACAAAAATTAGATTTTAATATTTTTTCGCAACATACCGATACTCGTATTTTAAATAAAAATGTGGCTCCATAGCTAAAAAAAATTTATTTCAATACTTTTTGCGTAAATTCAAAAGTTTGAATGTTCAAGTTTGTTCAGCCCGGTAAGAAGGAGTTGATTGGGACGCATAGAATGGCATTTAAAAAAACAGACGTTTCAATGCCTTTAAATGCATACCAATTGCATTTTTGTCCGAAATACCATTGAATGCGCTTTATTGTATAAAACTCGTTTCGTCTCAATCATTTTTAATGTGCATAAACTTCAAGGCATTAAAGTGACTTTCTGGTAATGCCTTTGATTTTATGCTATTTAATGCTATTCAATGCGACTCGGCGATCGGCCAAATTGAATGCCATGCAATGCCTTTCGTAAAACATGTATCGAACAGACTCAATGCGTTTTAATGCTGTTGACAAAATATTGAATAGAATCAATGCCAGTCAATGCGATTTAAATATTTTTCGGACAAAAATGCAAGTGGTACGCATTTAAAGGCATTGAAACGTCTGTTTTTTTAAATGCCACTCTATGCGTCCCAATCAACTCCTTCTTACCGGGAGTTTTAGAATTACAACTTTTTGTTTTGCTCTGTAGCCAAGCGTTGACAAAAAGGGAGTATCGCTATATAAAAAAATATTTAAACCTAAAAGTAATGTGAAAAGATTTGTTTTTGAGGTTAGAACCCTGGTACAACACCCTTAATGTTATAACAAACAAATTTCGTAATTAATTTTTGTTCATTACCAATTTTAACTTAATCAGACTTACCCCTCTTGAGTCTAGATTAAAAGTTTTCAAAATAATATGCTTGAGTGATCAAGCGATTTCTTTCTTTCATTATAGTAATTCTAAGTCGTATGAAAATAATAATCCCGAATCTTTTAACAATATATCTGAAACATATTTTTCTGTTTAAAAATCTTGTAAGTTTTAGAGAAGTTAAATAATTTTTCAGTTCTTGTGTGGGATGTTGCTGCAAAGGAGCTCACAGTGCAGAAACCAGGAAAAAGAAAGCTGACGTTTGACGCAGAAGGTATCTACATAAATTTTCTAAAGGCATATGAAGGGTCGTCGGGCAAAAGGGCATATGTCCCAAAATGCGAATTTTACAGAAGTCACACAAATGTATCTAACTTTAACGCATTGAATTTGTTTTTAAACAAAAAAGTACTTTTGAGTTATGACTTAGCTCTATTGAACCATAAAAGGAACATCCTCAAAGAAGCAAACCATCTCCGAGAGATCTGTTGCGAAAGGAGCGGCACGTCCCAAAAAACGCCGATTTTGACTGAGAAAGATTTGCAACAAGTAATTACTTTTTGGTTTTAAATTACCAAACATGGATTTTGACCCACTTCTAAATGGAACTGGACCATAACCTTTTACAGGGACATCAGTTAGGTCAAAACAATTACTTTAAGCCAATAAAACCAATTTCTTAAATTTGGCACTTACGCCCGTTTGCCCGGAGACCCTTCATGTCAAACATTATAAGCCGGATTTATTTGCTAAATATTTTTCTTTTTTTAAGGCTTAAACGAGATTGAGAACACCGAGACAGATAATAAGGAACTTGCTCAAACTTTGATTTCGCCTCGAATTTCACCATATATCGATGATAAATTCACTTTCCCAACTGAATTTTTCAATATTCCACAGGGTGCACAAGAATTGCATATTGTGTCTAATGTCGACTTCACAGAAAGGTCAGCAATGCTCGTAAAATGTGCTTATTGTAGCCAGTAAATTTCCGTTTTCATAATACATTTTGAATAAAACTCGAAATTTTCTCTTACAGAAGCATCACTCATTCTGCAGAGAGGCGACAGGAACGAACTGTACCTCGGAAAAGAAAAGTTTCAAGAAAAACGCCGCAGGAAGCCCCTGCGCGAAATCGTCGTAAGCAACCGGAAAAGTGGCTGGACAACACAGCTAAAGTTGCCAAAAACAAAGGACACGCATACGTCAATCGCTCAAAGAAGCTTGTCTGTGAGAAAAAAATCGGCCTGGGTTGCTCATCTGATTGTCAGCAGAAGTGTCAAAATCGCATAACGCAGGAAGAAAGACAAAAAGTTTTTGATCATTTCTGGAATTTGGGAGACCAAACAAGGAAGTGTAATTTCATCATCAGACACATTAATGTAACGAATATTAAGTGTTCGACAACTCACTGGAACAGCAGGCGACAGAAAAGTCGAAAGTACTTCTTCAAAGTAAAGGACGTGTCTGTTTTTGTTTGTAAACATATGTTTTCAGAAACACTAGGTATTAATGACGGATGGGTTCGAACAGCGCTTAAAAAGCTGAACTCAGAAGGATTGATATCTCCTGATAAGAGGGGAAAGCATTCCAAACGCTCCAAAGTAGTTCAAGAAAAAGCGGCTAAAATGAGGACTGCTGTGAGGGAACATATTGGTATGTTTAACCGAGTTCCATCTCACTACAATAGACAAAATAGCCAACGCGAGTATCTTCGAGATGGACTATCTGTTTCAAAAATGTACAATCTCTATGTAGAATGGTGGCAATTTAAGGAAAAAACAGAAGAAGAAAAGGCTATCCCACTCGCAACGGAACCTCAGTATCGTGACATTTTCAACACAGATTTTAATATTGGTTTTCACAAACATAAGAAAGATCAATGCGACGTTTGCGTCACCTGGGATAATGCCACAGAAATTGAAAAAGAAAGGCTGAGGGAAAGTTTCGAACAGCATGTAAAAAACAAAACCCTCGCTCGATCTTATAAAGAAAATGGCAAACTGGAAGCAAAAACGAATGCAAACATGTGTATGGCGTGTTTTGATTTGCAAAAAATCCTGAATGTTCCTCAAGGCCAGAGTTCGGCATTTTTCTATAAGAGAGCCCTTTCAATCTACAATTTTACAATCTTCGATTGCGCTCGCTATAACGGATTTTGCTATGTATGGAACGAAACGATTACAAAAAAAGGATCTACTGATGTGGGCAGTTGCTTATTGCTTTTCATTGAGCACATGCATAAAATGGGAATTCATGAATTTATATTTTACTCTGACAACTGTGGATCTCAAAATCGAAACAGGTTCGTGTTCGGAACTTATTTGTACGCTGCAGTCCAATTTGATGTGAAAATTATTCTCCGCTTTCTGGAAAAGGGGCACACCCAAAACGAAGGCGATTCAGTTCATGCTACGATTGAACGCAATAGTCGCCGACAAGACATTTATTCTCAGGAAGAATGGTGCCATATAATTCGAAATGCTAGAACTGGAAAGCACCCTTACGTAGTAACAGAATTAACGCAAGGACAGGTTCTTGATGTTAAAGCTACGATAAAGGGACAAAATTGGTTAAAGGATGATCAAGGAAAAAAGATTTCATGGTCTAAAGTTCGTGAGCTCACCGTTAACTCCAAAAATCCTTCAGTTGGTAAAGTTTAGATAGTTTTGACCAAAAGTGCCAGCTGTTCGTTAATTTTTATTTTCTTGCTTCAACTTAGGTATTATTTAAATACGATGATTTAAATGACCGATCACTTTTCCAAAAAATGTGCAGTTGAAGTGTTAAGAAGCTGCAATTACTATTTATGGTGTATTTTTTACGTTTAATTGCCATCATATCTATCCAAAAATACTATTTTTTTTAAATCGTGTCATAGAATTATTTGATTGTTTAACGAGATTAATACTATGAGAATGGATCTTATAAAATTTAAGCATCATCAAACTGTTTTGATGTATAAAAGTGTTGGTATTATTTCAGTTTTCAGCTTGATAAAAGTTGTGAAGATATTCTATTGTAAAACTCAAGTTGACATGCTTTGTTTATAAAATTGGTGTTCTACTATATTCATTTCAAGGTTTATGATTTAGTTTATAAAAGTAGTCTTCAATAAGCCTACTTGTAAGTAAATACCAAAGCCATTTTAATTTAATGAACATTTTTGTTTGTACTCGTAGGATATGCATTATATGAATAATATATAGTGTTCTTTTTCTCCAATTTACTTTTTTTTAAGAGCCTCTCTCTTTCGTGATTCTTCATTTATTTGTATCTTTGCAAATAGAATGCATTACAGCTTCATTGAGTGATAAGCGAAATACGGTTCGATTGAAACGACTTCAGCCCAAAAGTGGCATCTCCAAGAATCTTCACTGATGCCGTTTTTCACAAAATCAATTTTGAACTTATAAAAATGGTAATTTCCCGTTTTTGTCGCAAACGAAGCGAGATGGCAATAAAAGTCCAGAAAGCAAACTTGTTCCTCCGACAACTTGCTATGAAAAGACCGCATTAATATTTTTTGAACTCCTTATAATAGTATATTGTGCTACAAGTTGAAAAAGCGAGAGATTTAAAACGAGTGTGAAGTTAGCTACCCGAGCGGAGCGAGGGTGGCTATCACACGAGTTTTAAATCGTCGCTTTTTCAATGTGTTGGACACGATACTTTTTCTATAATTTGTGCAAAAGTGCTAGTTTTTGTTTACCTGTTTTTTGTGTAAAAAGAAGGCGATTTTTTGTCGATTGACGCAACAATGACAATGGCAATTATCAAAACCATGGCAGTAATAATAAGCTGGCTCTCACAATTGAATAGTTGGCCCATCAAGTTGAGGGCTTCAAAATTTCCGATTTTTCGTGAAAAAAACCAAGCACAGTATTTTCGGAGAAACTGACGGTGTTTTTTTTGCTTTTGCCAAGTGACAAAAGTACATACAAAATACACAACTCGAGACTTTTCAGGAAATTGATTTTAGGTTAGGAACGACAGTCGGAAAATAGAATGAAGTTGGCTGCGCACGATGCACGAGTATACCCGAGGCAGCACGAACCCACCCGAAATAACATTTACTTTTGTCACTGTGCCTCACTTTTATCACTGTCCATATACTTTTTCCACTGCATCTGCCTACTTTTGTCACTGTTGCCCGGAAAGGTCGGCACTGCGCATGCGCCACGTCATCGACCAAAAATCGATCACTTTTTACACCAAAAACAGGTGGAAAAACTGGCACTTTTTCGCGAATTATAGAAAAAAAACTTTATTTTTCGATTTTAAGAAGTACAAATTATTCGATAATTCAAGGATAGTTCTTTAACCTTAAAAATTTTAATGTTTATTTCTGTCTATTTTTAGAAAGAAAAAACTATCCTACAGTTCTTTAAATCATATCTTACATATTCTAATCTTTTACGTCGAATAAATCTGTAAAAACCGCCATTTTGATCTCTTAAAATAGAAAAATCAAGTTTTTCAAATAAAGAAAGTGAGTTTAAAGAATAGTAAGGGTGTGTTTTTGTAGAAATTTTTCCACTGAACAATTTTGCTCTTTTGAAATTTTAATATCTCGTTTCGTTTTCATGAAAAACTGGGAACAATGATTGACCAAAATTAAAAATTAAATTTTTCAAAAACGTCCTGGGTAAAGATATTGTCTCTCATCGAAAGATAGTTGTAAGATATCCCATAAAAAAAATCAAGAAAAACACTGTTGGTGTTCGCATCTTTATGGGTTGAAGTAATTTCAACCGAACCAGAGTAATAATTTTTACGGATATGAAAATAATCTGCTGTGAAACTACAAGTTTGACAACAAGATAGACTGATAAAAACTAAAGAAGATTAGAAAACTACCTGCTTTGAAAATGTGTATTTTGTGGGTTACGAAAACAAGAAAAAAATGACAATATTAACAATTATGTACATTATTTATAACCTTGAGAAATGTATTTTGTTATTCCAGTCAAACTAAAAAAATTAAGATTATCTGCAAAATGACGGTATGTATCTTGCAATTTTAATCAGTGAAATATTTGTTTCTCAGGTATATGATAATCTACTACTTTAGGGTATAATATACAACTTATACAGGTATTAGTAAATTAACAAAATAAAAGTATTCTAATTTTTGTTTAATAAATGAATTTCTCAACAGGAAATGCAAAGCAAATTAAAAAAATACTTCAAGAAAGAAGGAATGAAGTGAAGGCTATTTAAAATATATTCTCAGAGTATGTAAGGGTTGAACAATTTATCTCAACAATACTTTTTTGCAAGGAATTCAATATATTTAAACGAACACAAAATAAATACAATATCGGGGCCAGTTTGAATAGAATTTTTTTTCTCGTAGCTTAAAATTTTTAAACCTAAAACGTTATTCGAATATTTAAAAATGTATAAACTTTTAAATCGTTGCGTTTATTTGATGGAAATACAGTTATATGCTTAAAATAATTATCCGACAGAAAATGAAGGTTTTTGCTTATTTCACGTTCTGTATAGCACCAATAATTTTTTTTTAAGTACAATAAAATGAGTAAATTTACATTTTGTGGCTTTAAAATTTGTATTGAATATAAAAATTTATTATCCTCAAAATATATTCGCATGACTTTATACTCCGTTGTTTAAAAAAATATTTTAAAGAAACAGTATCAAATATTTTAATTTACTTAAAAGTTAGAACATCATTGTTTTTCAGTATTAACTATATGGCATGCACGATATACAGATGTTTCAAAATTGTAAATCTTTTAGAATAAAATTGAAAATTGGTTACATTTTGATTTCGTTTTGTATTTTATTTTCATTAAATTCATAGGAAAAATTACTATAGAGAATAATTTTTTATCCACAAAATGTCAATACATAGGAGAGCAAAATGATCATTTCATCAATTTTATCTTCAAAATTACCCTAACCTAAAATCTATCCTCGTCAATATGCCGACGATGTGGATCAATGATTCGACAAGAATCTACGCAGCCTTTGTACTACCAACTTTCAGATTATTACGCATTAAGCGCAAGTTCCATCACTATAGCGTAAATCATGTCGATAAAACAGTCTAAGATTACAAGATCGCGTTACAACATTCTAGAGGAGAAACATTTACTTAATACGCTTTATTTTCGGAAAACTCTGTTAGTGACTTATTCTTTGGGACAGTCGATATACTACACAGTCAGAAAAATAATTATATGTATTTTATTTTATTTATTTTTTTTAAAGATATCGAAAAAAAACTGCTTAAGCAAATCGAAATTGTTTAAACAAATAGGAATTCAATGAACATTAAAATATATGTATCAAAATGATATAATTATTATTCAACAAAAAGTAGCATAGGATACCAATTTGAGAAAAAACTGGACATCTCTGTGTCAATTTTTAGAAATGTTGAGAATAAACAATAAGTAATTGTTTAAATAATTACATGATGTTTTTAAAAAAAATTACTACTCCAAACAATGACAAATTATTACATTTCAATCAAAAAATACGATTATTTTTTACATTTTTTGGGAATGAATAATTGTTTCAATAAGTTACATTTGTTTAAACAATTAAAAATGGTTTAAAAAGTCATTAGAAATATTCAAATTGTCCATTAGTAATTATTTGTATGAAAAAGACGACGGAAATTGCTAAAAAGTAACAATAATACGTTTTTTAATACATTATTCGAATTTCAAAAAAAAAATTAGAGATTTTTTTTCTCCGGAAATGGAAACGTTGGGGGGGGACTTGCCCTGTAGCTCGAAAAGCGTTTTTTGGACCACCCTAGTGATCATGTATAAAAAATAGTTTCAATAATTTGTATTACAAATATTTCGTTTCAAACCAGCCTGGTCAACAACTTCATAATGAAGTCATCTACTTCAATTTTTAAATATGATGCAATTTTACTATATAAATTTAACAACGGCGAACAATTTAATATTTATCAACACAAATAATTTAATTATTTTTCAATAGTCATATCAGAAATTACTGAGATCTTTGAACGATTTCGCCGTTACCGACGCTGTCTCTAGAGACTGGTCACTAATTTTCTGCCAACAACCGCAAGTGCAACGTGGCGCTGTCAGCATTTTCCAAATACAGAGCCCTCTATATTTCGAAATGCTTTTCGCGCTAAGAGACAAACACTTCTGCTATCCATCACCTCGCTCCTGCACTACGTTTTAATGATTGCATTTCAATCAGAAATAATATTTTGCCAATTTTTATATAATCTATACATACTACATTGCTAATTTCTTCTTTTTCGGTGAAGTAAAAATGCACCAGACACTTGTAATTGGCAAAAGAAAATACGATGTGATCAGCCGCCATATTTAAATAATTTGAAATACAAGAGCTTCTAGGTGAAAATTAAAAATATTAAAAATATATATTTAGCAACAATATAGCAACTTTAATTGACCAGACAGACCTGCCCCATAATATTACCTATCATTTAACAAAAAAATTAGCACGATATTTCAATTTCCCTCTTTTTAAAGTGGCGGAAAAAATAACATGGGAAGGTCTGTAATTCGTATTTTAAAATGTCTCACATGCCCTTAAATATTTTCTATTTTCTTAAACCGTCATATCTACCTATAATTCTTTTAATTTTTATAATTTCAACAGAAAATTTTTATATTGTATAATAAAGTTTAATAAGGTATAATAAGTCAATATAAATTGAGAAATAAATTCTGTTATATTAGTTTAAAATTTATAATTTAACTTAAATTGAAATTGTTACAAAAATTGGTTCTCTGATCGCTATAATTAAATATACTATTAGCTATTAATTAGTCAAATATATTTAATAAATAATTGTAAGAAAGAGTAAAAATAAAATTTTTTTTTGTGTAACGCTGTCAAAGAGAGGTTCAACATTTTTTTAATTCAAGAAGTTTAAATTCGGGGCAACTAAAATGTGACAGATTGAAAATGAACCTTTAAAAATTAGAAGTGTCTACATTGTCTACAATCTACTACATGTACCGAAAATATCCAACTATTCGTACAAAAATTTCGGTGCATAGAGCCCCTTCGTCCTGAAATTCATACAGAAAAAATCCAGCTATTCGTACCGAAATTTAGCCACGTCATTAAAAATTGAAACGTTTAAAGTGAAAAATGTTTAATGACGTGTTCAACAAAATTAAAAGTTGAAATTAACATTAACGAAACTGAGCAGTGTGGTCTTTTAGATAAAAAAATATATAAATAAATAAAATTAGAATTGTAACTAACTTTGGAAGATTGCTGAAGGCGAAATTTCAAACAAATATTTCAGTTTAAAATTATTTAGTTATTCAGAGGTTTACATGTTTCTGCTTTCTGTTCAGGTAAAAATTGCGCAATTCTTATTCAATCCTAATGTTGTACGGCTTATTTTATTTCTTGATGAACTCTCTAGTCTAGAAACCTTTTTGGTACGTTTTTATTTTAAAAAATGTATTTAAGAAAAATATTGTCTATAAAATTAACAATTGTATAATTCCTGAATAAAATGTTTTGAATAAAACCATACCAAAGAGATTCGAAGAGAATCCTTTAGAGAATAAAATGAAGTGAGGAAAAATTAACCTGAAATATTTTTTTCTAAAGTTCGCCTGATAATAGGAGTATTTTTCTCAAATTTAAAAATCATTTTTAACAATGCTTATTTTTGAACTTAAAATAACTAACTGTACATCCTTATTAATTGCATCAAATTGCAAGCCTGAAAAATTGAACAATTCTGGCCCTACTGGCTTTTGGCCCCAAACAATAAACTATGCTAAAACTATGCCTTCAAAATTAAATTATTCGCAACCATATGACAAACTTCTTTTGTATTTGTGAATTAAGACTAAAAATGCATCATTACAAAAAATATCCAGTTTCGAGATACAGAATGTGGAAGTTTACAATCTCAAAGTGACAGAAACCTAAAACTGGAACAGGCTCGGTTGCGAATAACGATAAAAAGTGTAATTTTCGGATTAAAAAAAAAATAATAACTTACTTCTGAGATGTTGAGTTGCTAAATTGAGAGAAGATGAGTTTTATTAGAATAAGTTAACCAATTCTGAGTGAATCATTCAAGAATTTGGACGTTCAAAAATTTCATGGGTTTTGAAAATCGTCTTTGGATTGCGACTGAAAATCTATTTTTCAATTTAAAAAATAAAATAACAACTTGCTAAATATGGGGAAGCTGAATAAAAATAAAAAACTTTCATCCAAGAAAATTATTCTGTTCCGGAAAAATAAAGATTTAGTGTGACGGTATCGCACTGTAACATACGAGTTTTCGCTAAAAGATGTATAAAGAGAAGAAAGATTTATGAGGAAGATTAAGAAGAAGATTTAAGATTTTGGTTGGAATTTGATTGATACTTTGGTGCTGAAAAAAGTGGAAAATATTTTTATTTGAGAGCTTTTTCTTTCAAAGAAGGAAGCATTTATTATTTTATTGTATTAAGAAATTTTTATGAAAAGAAGCGTGATCAGAAAAAGGTTTAAAGAAAGGTAAGAGGATAGGAAATTAAAAAAAAAGAAGGAGAAGATGGGAGACAAGTACAGAGATAGCTATCTGGTTTTGAATCACCATTATTTTTATTTTACCATATTGAAAATGAGACTTCGAAGAAAACCTTTTAACAAAATATATATTACTTTTTTAAGAATTTTTAATTCAAAAAGCCCATTTTCGGAAAAATGTTGGTTACCTAGTTATGTACTGCAACCCTTCAAATGAGAGTTCGGATCAAAGAATGGGTCACGCGCTCGAAAACTTGGAAAAGTATTGTCCACGCGTTTCGTGATATCGAAATTTTAAAGTTCAAAAAATTAAATTTTTAAAAATATGGACATATAGAAAAGGGCAAGACGGAACTTTTTCACATCGGCAGTTTTTTTCGTAAGATGAATATTTTTAATAGTAAAAATGAAAAAATGAAAAAAAATTTCCCCAAATTCAATTATTTTTTAAAACATAAATCGTCAAAACTCAGCTAAATATTATTGAAACTGTTTAAAATTTGGTATACGCACGCAATGTACCCTAGCAATGCCTACCAAATGAAAAAAGCAATCAAAACTGCCTATTGTTTAATAATAATTAATTGCAAATTGAGACCGGTTGATAAGCACGTTTTTTTAGTTTCGGCAAAGAAAAGTATCGAGGAAACTTCAGAGTTGAAAGAACTTCCAGTGAGACATTTGTTCCTCACTATTAAAGTAAGATTTCTGGAAATTGTTAGATCGATTCATTGAAAATTGACGGAAATATCCATTATGTAATAAAGCAC
The DNA here is from genome assembly GCA_932195095.1 of Andricus curvator. Taxonomy (NCBI): domain Eukaryota; kingdom Metazoa; phylum Arthropoda; class Insecta; order Hymenoptera; family Cynipidae; genus Andricus; species Andricus curvator. The sequence goes on along the minus strand of CAKNYM010015665.1, from coordinate 8,312 downwards.
ACGACGCCGTCTACGATAGCAAGCGCTTCTCAACGTTCGCTTGTACTCCGCCAGTACACGCCTATAAAGGACGCGACTTTTCAATAATAATTAAATATTTCAAAAACTGCCTCTTGCCCCCAATTGATAGAAATTCGACTGCTTTATATTTTTCTGACTTTCTATTGTTTTCAGTGAATTAACATTTAATTAAAAAGCAGAAAATTTCTTCCTTTCGCAATTTTTTCCAACCTTTACTTTGTTTTCTTCTTTACAGTAATAAAGAATTTAGTTTTTTATAAAGATGAATAAAGACGAATAAAGATTTTAGTTGTTGAAATTATTATACAGAGAAATATATGAGTTCGAATTGTTTAAAAATTCGTCATCAAATTTCCCCGCTTCAATTAGGTTGTTCCCAGAATTTAAATCCAACAGTGAATGCTCGTTTTCATTATTTTTCATTTTCGATGGTATATTTGATAAATTCAAGAACAATTTTTAATAGTAACATTCAACATCCAAGGATTCGTTATACGGCGCTGCGTCGAAAATTTCAAAACAAAGGCACTAGACTGTTTGTTTACATTCTTTATTACTGTAAAGAAGAAAACAAAGTAAAGGTTGGAAAAAATTGCGAAGGAAGAAATTTTCTGCTTTTTAATTAAATGTTAATTCACTGAAAACAACAGAAAGTCAGAAACATATAAAGCAGTCGAATTTCTATCAATTGGGGGCAAGAGGCAGTTTTTAAAATATTTAATTATTATTGAAAAGTCTCGTCCTTTATAGGCGAGTACCGGCGGAGTACAAGCGAACGTTGAGAAGCGCTTGCCATCGTAGACGGCGTCGTGTGCTTTATTACATAATGGATATTTCCGTCAATTTTTAATGAATCGATCTAAAAATTTCCAGAAATCTTACTTTAATAGTGAGGAACAAACGTCTCACTGGAAGTTCTTTCAACTCTGAAGAGAATTGTTTGTTATGGCCATTGTAACTAATAACATAATAAACAATCTGATAGAGAAATATAGGTTAGGTACTCTTGATCCATTACATCAATTACTCAACATAAGCTCCGATGCTCACGAAAACATTTTGCGATGAAAACTTCAATACACATGTATTGTTTACAAAATATATTTATAAAAATGATAAATAATGACAAGTAATTAATGATTTGTTTAATGTTCACTGTTTCTGTGGAGAGTTGGATATTTTCATAATACTGAATTTAAAATTCCCGTTTCTTCGCTCACGTGATAAGACGTAAAGTACATTTGTAGAAAACTCGAGACGTTATATACGTTGTAATATACATGTACAAAACTATGTAATATACATGATGTATTACACGCATCCACCCCTGGGCACTTCTCGCACGTGATCCTAAACTTTAACCTCTACGCGCTCTACGCTTTGAAATGCAGCTAAACGGGATTTTTTTCAACAATAATATTTGTATTGTGCAAAAATTAAAAGTGGTGGTTTCCATGTTACATACAAAGAAGGGCAGTGGGGTTGATATGGTGTGCCGGAGGAACCAAGACAATCAATTAAGGGTGAACCTTAATTGTTTTATTGTTTATTGCGGGATCGCTGAATCTTGCCTCCAAAGGAGGTTCCTTTGCTGCCATGATTTTCGTGAGTTATTAAAGGGTGTAAATAAACTTTGAACACTTGTTATTTAAATCAGTCAAAAACACGTTGAGATTTATTTTAAATGTAAGCCTTTTAAAAATACTATGGTATCATTACATACTACCAGTGGACCGTCAAGCAAGACAAGTCAGTTGGCAAAGCCAACAATTAAATGAACCGATTTATTCATTAACTCCAGTGGAATTTGATAATTGAAATTCCCAACAATTCTTCGATTTTTGAATTGGACCCTTATGTTTTTCCTTGGGGGACGAGAGAAAGAGTTTACGACGGAGACCAGACATTACGAGCACAGTAAAATTATTGAAAGATAATAATAAATACTCTAACCTGGTGGTCACCCTCAGGGTAATGCGACTCCAAACTGGAACGCGGAACACTCTACACTTCGCCCGTCACTCCCGACACACCACGTCGCGATTGTCGCTCCACAGGTTTTCACCATTTTTGTCTATTCATTCGAACCTGCCCTTCTAAGCCTTTTGCACAAAGCGGTTTTTGGCTGTTTGAGTAGATAGCCCCACGCAGAAGGATTGCGCACAGTCTCCGATATCGGCCTTCTACTGCAACGCGTTTCTCCACTTAATGTCCCAAAACCCTCCCATGCCGGACTTCTTTTTATCGGACTTAAACCTTCAGGGCGACAATGCACGGCGCGACACGTGTGAGGAAAAGCGGACGGAGCGATGAAACATCGAATGTTCCCTACTCCGATCGGACTTCTTACTGGTCGACGAATGCTGGCGAGGCCGAACGTGCCCAGATAACAATTGTGCGACGCAGATCACCCGCAGATTGTGATTGTCATGTTCTGCGTGCAATAACGCACTCATCTCGCCAGCATGGACTGTCGAGCACACATCTGCGAGCGCTATGAGTCGCATTTGGCCAACACACTCTGCATCACACAATACCGTGAGAATGTGACGCAGAGTCTGCAGTCACTATGAGGGTAGAATTCTTTCTAATAACATTTAATTTTCCTATAGTTATTACTTATAAAATTAAATTGTATTAGAAAGTTATATAAACCATTTTCAAAACAATATGGATTTTTTTTTTAATTTTGTGGATTTTTGGAAGTTTCGGAAATATGTATTAAAAAAATTTTGGGATTTTTTTTAAACTTTTGAAATGTTGAAAAATTGAAAACTTTAAGTTTCGTTCATTTTCCGGAAATGTACAAAAATATAAAGTATCCAAAAATTTTCTTTATTTCGAAAAATTTTCAAAATTTTCAAAATTACGATTTCTATCTTTATTTTTCTTCTGGCAAAATTAATTTTTAAAATATAACCAAATTTTTGTTATTTTTTAAGTGATATCGCGCATTTTCTTTGTCGGTACCGGTATTTATACACAACGTTGTTAAAAAAATTATTTATCTCCTCCATGTTTCCAGGCCATCATGAATGTATTGAATATTATAAAAATAGATTAATGAAGTTCGACAAATCAACATCAGTATTACAAAAAATTCATTAGTCTACTCAAATGAAGATTTCTTTGAAAATGATAGTTTTTTAAAATTCGCGAGAACCATTTCTCGAGGAATGCGCGCGCATGCCGGCAAATGTCCAGTTTGCGAATGTCATCGAGCTCGCAAGTGATTCGCGTTGTTTTCGCACTTATTTGCATCATTTGGTGCTGCGTGGTTAGATAACACGGATTAAAAGTCAAGGTAACTATTTTCCTTTGGTTATGTTTTGTGCCGTGATCTTTTTTCCAACTTCCATTACATCGAAAGATTTCACTATTTTCAAAAAATCTTGGAATTTCGGTTTTTTCCCTTGAAATCGTAATTCAAGACGTATGGTTCGCCGTTACATGTGCACTCATGCGTGCACATGTACCGGCGAACCAACATGATATTCATGATATTCCTTTTTGTTCTCATTTTACCCCGTAGAGTCCACACTCCATCTACTGCGCATACATAAAGTCCACACTAGTGCGAATTGGAATTTCGCATTTTTTGTATATAAAAATATTTTTCATATATTTAAATAAAATGTTTATGAAATATATTACTTGCTTTTTATTTTACATTTATATAAGTTGCATGTATTTTAATATTTTATATTTGTCGCAGATATGCGTCGGATCTGCTAGCGATATGCGTAGCAGATTATGCATCAGATTCTGCTAGACATATGCCAGGCAATTGATGACGCATATGTCTCATCAGGTGAGAGCACAATCTGCGCCTCGATCCGCAAATCTGCGTGCACATACGCCATCAGTGTGCTAACAGAATGTTATCTGGGTATATTTAGTGGTGGCTGGATTATTAATAAAATACTGAAAAAGTTGAAAATTTTTAAGTATATTATACGTGCGTTGCTCCTGTTGCAAAATAAATTATTGATTTATAATTTAAATAAATAATTGTCATTAAAGAAACTCTGCTCATCGCCCTGTCGTGCGATAAATGTGTGTATGTTTGCGTAAAGTTTCACAATCGTGAAAACACGTATTGTTTTTAATTCTTTAAACAAAATTTTTAACAAATTAATTACTTTCCTTTTATTTCGTAATAATAATAGTCATAAATATAAATTTGTAAGATTTCTAATGAAGAATCATAATTTTCAAGTGATATGTGACGCAGATTATGACTGTCATAACGTGCGAGCGATTTGAGCCTCAATTGATGACGCATATGTCTCATTAGGTGAGAGCACATTGTGCGGATTGATCCGCAGATATGCGTGCGGATACGCCATCATTTTGCAAGCATTTTGTTATCTGGGTCTGTATCAATAAGATTTTTTACTATTGAAATTTTATTTTGTATTGGATGGTTTGATAGAAAATTTAAATATCTACCAGAATAAGTATTTTTACGAAACCAATCTGTAATAATATTACCTGAATCAGTTTTTATAACTTTAACATTTAAAAAAGAAATAGAATTATTATTTTCAATTTCATGTGTAAATTTAAGTCTTGGATGATAAGAATTAAATTGATTTATAACGTAAAATAATTTATCTTTCGGTAATATAATAAAAGTATCATCTACGTATCTAAAATATGTGTGTAAAGAAAAATTTAGATTTGTTATGACATTTGATTCTAAGTCTTGCATAACTAGATCAGCTAATGTTGGAGAAACCATCATTAATCTAACTAATATTATGTTTTGACATAATTTATTATATTTTTATTGTAAAATTTGAAGTTTATCTTTACTAAGGATTTTTGTCATCGAATTCCAACATCTTCAATAATCTATTAAGAAGGAAAAAATTGTTAATTTTCTAGTTAAAATTAAATTAACGTATTCATTTATCAATTTTAAAATAATTGTCAATCCAACACAATTTTGTAACAAATCTGTTATTTCAAAATTTGATGTCATTTCATCTTATGTATTAAGTGTTAGTAATCTAAATTAATTAATTTATGTTTTTTAGAATTTTTGTTTTCACAGCAATATGTATCTTAACGAAATCAAAAATAATTTTCCAAATTCTTTTACAGATGTAAAAAAGTTCATCAATTTGAATAAGAGAATTAATAATTTAAAAACTAGAGAGTCATTTCTTGTCAATTGTAGGTTTCAAAATTTATTACCAAAGAATATTACGAATGCTACTAGGAATGTTAGAAATTTACAATTTTTTAGTCACAGAGCAAAAAACCATGTTCATTTCATGTTAGAATCTTTAGAACGTCGATTGCTTAATGATGAAATTAAAGACATAAATATCCATTTAGAATATTTAAAACAAAATTTTAATAATATCAAAATAAATTTAAGAAATTCACTACCTACTTATATATATATATATATATATATATATATATATATATACAAACATTTTAGAAATGCAATTAAATACCTCAAAAAATAATTTAACAGATAAACAAAGATTGGAAAAAAACTTAAAAATTTAAAAATTAAAAGCAAAGTTCAAGTACCTATCATTATAAATAAACATAAAGAAAACTGTGATTCTAAAGATCCTTGGATAATCAATTTTAGTAATGTTGAGATTCCAGACAAAGTTAATGACATTTTAAGGTTAGGAAATAAATTTAGTTCTTCATTTTTAACAAACAAAAGCAAAATAATTTTGGATATTGTTAAAGATATAGAGTCAAATATTGGTTTAATTGAAAATATTGATGATAGAGATTTATTAAGACACAGAATAATTAATACAGCACATAATTTTTTACTGAATGATAAAATTACACATGTTGATAGAGTCTTAGCACAAAACATTAATAAAACACAAACATTTATCAAAACTAACAAACAATTATTAATAACTCATGCATATAAAAGTAACATTACAGTAATTCTTAAAAAGGAATCTTATAATAAAAAAATGCAAGAATTATTAAATGACACTACAACTTATGAAAAATGAAATGAAAACCCTGAAAAAGAATTAAAAAATAAAACATTTAAATTGTTAAATTCTTGGCGAATTAATGCATATTTAGGTGAAGAATTATTACGCAAAGATATTTTAGTTCATGATACTAACATTCCTAGAATTTATGGATTACCTAAAGTTCATAAACAAAATTGTCCACTTCGACCTGTAGTTTCATTAATAAACTCACCTACTTATAAAATGGCTAATATGTTTAATAGCATTCTTAAAAAAGCATTAATAATACCAAAATATCAAGTAAAAAATTCTTTTGAATTTAAAAATAAAATAATTAATAAAACACTTCCATCTGATCATATCATGGTTTCTTTAGATGTATCTTCATTATTTACAAATGTGCCAATTGATTTAGTTATCAAAAGTATTTTAAGTAGATGGATTTTAATAAAAAACTATACAGATTTACCTATTGATAAATTTGAAGAAGGAATAAAATTTTTAATGGAACAAACAGTATTTAAATTTAATAACAATTTTTACAGACAAATATTTGGAACACCTATGGGTTCTCCAATTTCTCCAACATTAGCTGATCTAGTTATGCAAGACTTAGAATCAAATGTCATAACAAATCTAAATTTTTCTTTACACACATATTTTAGATACGTAGATCATACTTTTATTATATTACCGAAAGATAAATTATTTTACGTTATAAATCAATTTAATTCTTATCATCCAAGACTTAAATTTACACATGAAATTGAAAATAATAATTCTATTTCTTTTTTAAATGTTAAAGTTATAAAAACTGATTCAGGTAATATTATTACAGATTGGTTTCGTAAAAATACTTATTCTGGTAGATATTTAAATTTTCTATCAAACCATCCAATACAACATAAAATTTCAATAGTAAAAAATCTTATTGATACAGATTTAAAATTATCAGATGAATCATTTCACAGTTCAAATATTGAATTTAATAAAAAAAAATTATATTTAAATAATTACCCAACAGAATTCGTTCAAACTCATATTAATAATAAAATTAAATCAATTACAGATTCTTTATCCAACCAAAATAATATAAATATAGTTAGAAATTTAAATTTTAAACCAATAGTATCAATTCCTTATCATGGAAAGTTATCTTTTGAAATTAAAAGAATTTTAAATGATTTTAATATTACAGCAAATTGTAGAATTGACTCTAAACTTGATAAATTCATAAAATTAGGAAAAGATATATTAGATAAATTGCAACTCACTGATGTAGTATATAAAATTCAATGTTTGAATTATTGTGAAAAATGTTATGTGGGTCAAACTAGTAGGTTACTTGCTACAAGAATAAAAGAACATCATGATAATTTTAGACAAAATCCTAAAAACCATAAAGTCATAGCAAAACATCAGGTTGAAACTGGACATTTGATTTATTGGGATAATGTTATAGTTTTACATCATGAACCTAATGAATTTAAAAGATTAATAGCAGAAATGTTTTTTATAAAGAAAAACAGCAATAATTGTTTGAATATAATTTCTGATCTTAATAATTATAGTCCAATATATAATATAATTATTGGTTCTCTCATTTAATTAAAAAATTATTTGAATTTTCAAAATTCCAGATTGATGAATTTTTTCTATGAATAATAATACTTTAAATTTCAAAACAATTTATAAATTTGTTAATAATTTAATTTTCTAACTCCATCAATTCAATATAGTAATTAGATTTATTTAGAAACTATAGCACCTTATAATATAAATTGATGATACGTCATTGCTAATTTCTGTCTTTGTTAAGATTTCTATTCCTCTCTTTTTCTCTATTTCTCTTCGCAAAAATGGAGCATAACGTCTGTTATGTCTCTGATATAATTTTAACTAAATTAACTAAATTATTAATGTAGTAAGCATGATATTTAGAATATACAAAACAATCTAAAGTAATCAATAATTGTTAACAAAATTTAACTGGAAAATGAAGATTTTTAAGGTAAATATTACAATTACAATTTTTAACCTCAAAAAACAAATTTTTACTTAAATGATATTAATTAAAACTAAAATTAATTTATATATTTACATAGCAATGAAGAAGAGGAATAGGAATCTATAGAAATTTTTAAGATGTTGATGAACTTCAAAATGTTTTTGTCCTGATGAGGAAAACATATGTTTTCGAAACGGTGGCTACTGAAAGTGTGCAATAAAGGATTCAACAACTAATCTCCTTTCATTTGGTCTGAAGTATGTCGAAAAAAATACCTATATTATTATTATAAATCATAAAGTACAAAAAAA
>CAKNYM010015664.1:0-27436 GCA_932195095.1 Andricus curvator | reverse complement strand
TTAATAGGCTTGTGTTAAGCTACTATATTTACTTGAAAATGCCTATAAGGTACCAAAGAGGAGCTCAAAACACTGTACGATGATCCGCTCGTGGTACATTTCCATGGCTGAGCCGCACGTACAAGAAAATGTACCTGTGTGCAGATAGAAATGTCATTATAGGTAGCAACGTACTATTGTTTGATGCAGGCAAGACTGACAGTCTGTCATGAGTGGACATTGTAGCAAAAATTATTATATTACTTGAAAATTGGCGGGTTACAAAAATGTGAAAATTCTTCGGAAAATTCCAGCCCCTGTATTTGGATTATATGTTACATACAAATTTTTTTAACCGTACACTTGGTTAATTTTGACGAATATAATCTTATATATACATATTGTTTATAATAAAACATTTTTATGATGTAATATTATAATTATATACAAAATTAATAAAGTAGAATTTTAATAATAACAATAATATAGAAAAATGTGATATAAATAATTATTTATATTAATTATTTATTGCTACTCAATTAAGAAATAATTCCTTATCGTTAATATTTAATAAAAATTAGATTATTAATATAAGTACCATTTTATAAGTGTATTATTCACGCAATTGCTAAAAACGAATTTCTAATTATTTTCGTATAGCAAACACCACTCCTTACTTTATTCTAACGTAAAATGACTCATTTACTGGTCACTTCGAAAATGACTGACCAATCAGTCACTTTTATTTACTGAGAATCAGTCATTTTGAGTGACTGATTGAATCAGTCACCAATATTGATTGATTCATCAGTCAAAACGACTGTTTTGCCAGTCAAAATTTACCAGTCATTTACTAAACGGTGTAGGGGGGGAAGCAATCTATATCTTGCCTTCTTAAATCAAAGATTTGATTAAAACTAGAAACCATATTAAGAAATATGTGTCAAAGAACCCATAGCGATGGAACTCTTAAAATTAAAAATAGACTCACAAATACTATCAATAGGAAAATTGCAAAACACAATAATAAAAACTGGAATAACAAGCTTGATACCCTTAACACTAAAGATTATTCTATATGGAAAATGACTAAATGCTTTTTAAAAAATAGTATGCAACCCATACCCACCTTGAGGGATGAGAACTGGCTTGTTCATGGTGACCCTGATAAGTCCAACTTATTAGCGACACATTATGAAAAAGTCCATTGCATGACATCTGACATGGCAGACACTACTATTGAGGATCTTGCCATTGCTAGGTGGCAAGAATTAGCCAACCAAAGAATTAATTTATTAATGTTTAATTGTTAAAAGAATAAAAGCCAAAAAAGCACCGGGTCTGGATGGTATCCAGAACATTGCATTACAAAATTTACCCAAAAAAAGCCTTCGTGCAACTTGCGTACATTTTTAATACAGCGTTCAATAATGCATATTTCTCAAATAACTGGAAAATGGCGAATATATTGCTAATTCACAAAGCCGGAAAAGATAAACTGTCACCTGCCAGCTACCGACCAATCAGTCTGTTACCCACTATTAGTAAAATTTTTGAAAAATTAATATACAATCGCACACTCGACTTTGAAACGAAAAATAAAATCTTTATTCCGGAACAATTTGGCTTCAGACAAAACCGAAGCACCGTTCATCAACTCCTCAGATTAACAAATCATATCAACACCAACTTAAATAAAAATAAATGTACTGCACTAGCTCTTCTTGACCTTGAAAAGGCCTTTGATACCGTCTGGTTCGAAGGTCTTATATTGAAACTTTTCAGGTGCAACTTCCCAACCTATATTTTAAAAATTCTCCATAGTAAACCCAGTGATAGGTGTCCCCTAGGGATCGATTCTGGGCCCGGTGCTTTTTATTTATTTCACCAACGACATTCCACGAAACAATGTCCAAAGAGAGCTCCCGTCAGACAGCACTCCGCGAGTTTTACTATTTGCAGATGACACTGCATAGTATTAAGCACCAAACTTAAATATAAAGAACAAATGAACAAAATCAAAAAGAAAACACTCGCAATGATAGAGACCCTAACCTGCTTAATAGGTAGACGAAGTAGCCTCTCTATAAATAATAAATTAATCCTCTATAAGGCAATTATTAGGCCGACAATTACATATGCGTCACCAATATGGTCTGGAACATGCAGTTCTTACCTTGAAGCGCTACTGCGAATCCAAAACAAATTTTTGCGAATGATCACCAACGCTAACCCAAGAGATAGGGTTAAAGACTTACATATAAAATATAATTTAAAAATATTAAGAAATCATATCTATGACTTAACCAAGACTTCTATACCAAACAGATTGAGAAAACGCAGGATCTCAAGGACGAATTTGAAGCTGAAATGCCCTTTAGGCTTACTCATAACATGCCGTATCAAATACTGCTAGGAGAGTCTCAACACTACCCTACTATCGGCGCAAAAATTATAGGCCTTTGAAGCTTAACAACTCAGCTAAAAAAAATGTTAGAGTAATAACTAAATAGTCATTTGAAAGCTGTAAGTGTTTCACGTAAATAAGCTTAAAGACGTCAATGTAAAAAAAATTTGTGCGTTGCAGACTGAAAAATGTAAGAAAAAGTAAGGAATTTCGGGCACATTTAAGAAGAGTCAAGTTTAGAGCATTATTTCTTATACAAGAGGGAATGGGAAAAATTTGAAAAAATTCATAAATATGAGGAAAACATTTGTGAACAAATTGCAGTTGACAAATTTGAGAAAAAATAAAAATTGTTGCTTAAAATTACAAAAATGTACAATTATACTATCTTCAGTTCTAATGAAGATATTGAAGCCATTCAAACTCCAAAGTGTAACGGATAGGCTCTGTAATTATTTACAAATTTTCCGGAAGAATGTGATTGTTTTATTTTTGATGAAAATCGCGATATTTTCGGACATTTTTCTTGTTGGAAAGTAAGTGTTAGAAACCAGCGGCGGTGCATTTTTTTTTGCTGCCGACCGCTAGGGTCCTTTCTTTGACCCGTGCTTCTGAACTCCTACCCAGCCATTGACGTCTCCTCTGACCGCAGCAAAAAAATGCATCCCCGCTGGTTTGTAACACTTACTTTCCAACAAATAAAATGTCCAACAATATCGCGATTTCCACCAAAAATAAAACAATCACATCCTTCCTGGAGATGGTAAATAATTAAAGAGCCTACCCGTTACAGTTTGGAGTTTGAATCGCTTCAATATCTTCATTAGAACTGAAGATAGTATAGTTGTACATTTTTGTAATTTTAAGCAACAATTTTTATTATTTCTGAAATTTGTCAACTGCAATTTGTTTACAAATGTTTTCCTTATATTCATGAATTTTTTCCAATTTTTCCCATTGCCTCTTGTATAATAAGTAATGCTCTAAACTTGACTTTTCTTAAATGTGCCCGAAATTCCTTACTTTTTTTACATTTTTCAGTCAGCAAAGCACAAAAAATTTTCTACCTTAACGTCTTCAAGCTCATTTACATGGAAGTTTATTAGTCCTTAGCTTTAATTTTTGTTATTTAGTATGTAAGGAAATCTCAAGAAGTGATAAACTTTTTCAAATTTTTGTTTATATAAAATACCATATCTGTTTTTTGCGAAACAAACTAAATTAATAATTTAATCAAATTAAAGCCAGTCTTAATTACAGTTAAATTTCCAGGTTGGAAATATAGGTATCTTAATCAGACATCAAATATTTATAAGAAGAAGCTAAGATCTCCTTGTGTAAATTTTTATGAACAATAAAGCTTATTTTTAAATGAAAAAATGTATCCATATCTCAACAATAGGGACCTCAGAAGGAAGGGGATACCGACGTCCCTGTCTTTTTCCCTCCACGGTATCTCCTTCCTAATGAGGTCCCTATTGTTGTGAACTGGATACTTTTGTTCTAACACTTTTTATACGGTGGCTACTCTCATTAAAACCCGAAATATTCGTAAAGAATCATTTCGTGAAATATTGATCTAATTTCATGTTTTTAACGGTAATTTAATCACGTTACAAAACTGCACATTTTAAGCCATCAAACAACGCCATATCATTATTTCTTTCCAAGATGATATGTTTGTGGAAAACGGTCTGTAATTCGACAGTCCCGAAGAATAAGTCACTAACCAATTTTTCCGAAAACAGAGCGTATCAACACTGTATATTATGCTTCGCTAGCGCGTCGTATCTCCATTTAAAAATACATAGAGATACGACACACTAGCGAAGTAAAATATAGTTGATACACTCGGTATACGGAAAAGTTTGTTAGTGAGTTATTCTTCGAGACAGTCGAATTAGTAAATAATTGCATATTTCGAAATTTGGAAAGTTGTGTTGCATTGTAGACACCTTAAGCCGTATGTGAATTTTTTCAGATTTTTTAAGATGTCCAGCTCGTTTTGGGAAGCCTCGAAAGTTGAGGCTTAAAAAAGTGCCTTCGTGTGTACCTGGCTAGAATTTTCTGCGATTTTTTGTAACGAGTTGCGAGCAATCAAACTGAGGGTCGCGTACTTTTGACACCGTCTTTAGTCGTCCCGGAAATTCGGGACGACTAGCCAAGCTTAAGAAAAATATTAGACCAAGTAGTCATCCCGAATTTCGGGACGACGAGACACTTCGTATTAAGAAATCAAAATGTTTCTGGCTAATGAATGTAGAATGCATTTTTACACACAAAAAAACGGATTTAGGATAATGGATAGCTGTCTTAACAATAACTTATTATTTTTAATTTTATTTTTTTCAGATTCGTAAAGAATAAAAAAAATGCATTGTTCTTAAAGTCTACTTTTAGCAGAATTTTAATTAAAATAATGTTCTGAAAGTTTGCACAAAATAAACAATTTTGAAAAACTTTAATCAGAGGAAAAATTTGAATATCTGAATTAAAGTGTATCATGATTATTCATACAATCATTGATTATTTACTAGAATTGAATTGATTCTTTTGACCTTAGAAACGAGACCTATATGAGAATAAACATGTAATTCCTATCTGGTTTTATAAGTTTTAAACATTCTCAAACACTTAAAAAATAAAAATTTAATTTGCCTTCTAAATTATCATATTCACATATACTGTTTAGGAACTGTAGAACTATCGATTAACGTATTTCCATTCCACGATTCGCTGCGCAAAATACGAGAACCCATATCAATTCTAACGCAACATAAAAAAATTGTTTATTTTACTTCAAAATTACTTTTATAAATTATGTATAAATGATAACTTTGGATGTACTCATCTCTGCTTTTCACTGTTGCCAATTCGCCTCTGAAACACAATAAGCGATTTAATTAAATAAATTTATTATAATTCACAAAGTTTCAGATAGAAAACAACGAAATAATTAAATAAAAACATTACCGTAACTCTACAATCATCAAAAAACTTTTAAGTACATTTTTTTATTTATTCACTCAAATAATTCATTTTTTACTTTTTCGTCTCTTCCCACGTCAACCTAGAACGTATCTCCCACTTTTTTCATTTACCAACGTTCAAATTCATTCCTCAGGTGTAAATAAAATCCTTGTTCAGTTAAAGTAATTAATTGCCTATCTCACTATGTATAACTTTCTCCCAAATATTTGTTTAAAATAATCTTTTTAGCAATTTTCATAAATGGTTACCTCTATTCGGATGAAGTATACTTATAAAGAACGGCGTTCATATATTCTTAGCACTAGCTTATTGGACTTATAAGACAATGACTTATAAGATTCGAAATTGGTTACGCTCGCCCAATAGAGTCGAGCAATTTCAGTGCAAGAAAAAGTATTTTGCAGGCCGGAAAGCCACAGTTTTGTATTAACTTATTTCATTTCTTTAGCATTAGTATTTTAACAAATATAATTGAACCTATGTTCTTTTCAATAATATCTGCAGCAATTCAAATGATAAAGGAAAATCTGAAATTGAAAAAGCACAAATTCCACAATTTAAAAAAAAATTGTGTATAATGTTTTATAGAAATTGTTACTTACAATCACTCTCACGATAATTCAAACTATTTCCAGAGAAGAACAAACTTTTTTCAATAAAAATTACAATATTGTTAAAAACCTACGAATCGTAATATTTCACATTAAGTAATAACAACTCTCTCTCTCACAAACGTTCGAAATTATTTTCCAGGACAAAGTTTTATATTTACTTCTTTCATTTGTTTACAAAATCAACAACTGTTGTATTTGAACACACATAATCAAACATACATCACTTTTCCAAATATCTACATAATTTCAGATAATAAAGGAAGAAAAAAATTCCAAATTTTGGCAAAAAATTGTTTACAACATTTAGAATTGTTGGTGTTGCATAACAATTGTGACTAACAGTCACTCTCACTATAATTTAAAGCATATTCATCCGAAAACAAATTTTTTTCAACAAAAATGACACTATGTGGCTGTTTGCTAATGTCATTTGTTTATAACAATTAAAACAGACAATAATCAAATTATTTGCATTCTGGGAGTACTCTTGCGTCGATTTAAGATGATTTTCATTATATACAAACCGCTATTGAAGAGTAAATAATGATTTTGTGGAAAATCTCGATTTTCTCATACTTCGAGTAAACATATAATAAATAAATAAATGAAAATGCAACAAATCTCTGACTAAGGTGCTCCTGGAAATTTAGCGCTCTTCAATTAAAAAAAAAAATTATTGCGGATTGGGGCAAAATTGAAGGCTGTAGACCTATTGAACGAAAAAAATTCGTTTCCTCCCATAGTGCGGTGTATCTTTGCATACTATCGTGTGCACTTCAACATTTCTATTATTACTGCAAATATTAACCGATTTTCATGAATCTTTTTTTCACTTTCTTGATATTATATGAATAAACTATTTCTGCTAATTAAAATTTAATCACGCGATGCTTTCATAATTTCAGTTTTTTGAACCGGCCTGCATCTCATAACAATAAGAGTGTGATTCGCTTCGGGTAATTCGACGCGCTTCAGAGTCCCCGCTCGCGCTACGGGGAGTCTGCCTCGTAAATTTGACGGGTGTCGATTGCCCAGGCCTCGAAAATACACACTCAGCTACTACTGAGCGTCACTGCATTTTTTCTATTGTTCTTTTCTTTTTGTTTATAACGTAAAAGATAAACATTTTTTCAAAAAACCGAGACTTCACTGCAAAAGAGAACAATATTTAGATGAGGTATGCAAAATATCAGGCGAAAATATTCAACCGTGCGGCCGGAAACTGCCCATCCATTTTATAACGCTGATAAATCCCCTTAAGGAAAAGAACGGATCATCCCTTCAGGCCATCAAGAAATACATTGCAGCCACTTATATACTTGATACTGACAAGTTGGCGCCTTTCATTAGGAAGTACTTGAAGAGTGCCGTCGCCAGTGGTAAATTGGTTCAGCCCAAGGGAAAAGGTGCTTCAGGATCCTTCAAGCTAACAGTGAAGGATAGCAAATCAAAAGCCGTAAAGTCTGCTGCATCGAAGGTTATAAAGAAACCAGCATCCATCAAGAAGGCTTGATTGATTGATTGATTGGTCATCATTGGATGAGTGATTTGGAGATTGATTGCGGGATGCTCATGATAGATTGATAGATTCTGGTCTATCAGACGCATCAAGTTGATCAATTAACAAATTTGCGCTCTGTGACGCAAATGTCACAGAGCTCAAACCTAAACCGAACCAGCGACAGTAAGTGCAACAGCAACAGTATGTCGCTGAGCACAAAATCATCAGAAAGGCGAAATGAACATCTTGTTTCGCTAAGGGACATCCAGGATGACCAGGATTTCCAAGACGGATTCTCGGTCGCATCTTCAAGGAGAAGCAAAAAGCGTAAGTGTAGTAGTATTGCATCAACTGAGTCGAAAGACAGTAGGATGACAGTTGATAGCAGCCATAAATCTTCTTCGCCATCTAAAAGCGACCTAAACCCCAAATCAACTGTCACAGTTAAAAATCCCTCAGTGACCGAACCCAAAAAATCGCGGATTCCGCCTATAAATGTCATAGTAGATGAAATTAATCATCCATTTATCATGCTACATAAAATCCTGAAAAAATCCTGCCAGTACAGTCCGATTATTTACAGTTCCAAATCTGGAGTACATTCAGTTAACATTTCTTATATAGAGGATTATCGAGCCACTCTTGCAGCTTTTGACGAGCAAGGCTTTCAGTACTATTTGTACAAGAGTAACGACGAACCTCAAGTTAAATTAGTGATTAGAAACATTCCAGTCACTTACCCAGAAGAAGCAGTTCAATCGGATCTTGAAGAGCTAGGCTTCAATATCACATCTATTTCCAGGATGCGCAACCAAGTCACAAAAAAGGCCCTCCCTTTGATCCTAGTGACAGTCCCTAGTGCACCTAAAGCCAAAGATCTTCTCGGATTAACTATCTTATCCTTCATTAAAATTAAAGTTGAGCAGTACATTAAACCAGTTACCCCCCCTCAATGCTACAACTGCCAAAGATTTCACCATGTGTCCGGTACCTGCCATGCCACACCACGGTGTGTGAAATGTGGACAATCTCATCGCTCCACAGAATGAAAAAAGACCCAAAATCGCCGGCCACCTGTGCCAACTGCTCAAAAGACCACCCAGCAAATTATAAGGGCTGTCTGGAGTATAAAAAAGCAGCTCAACGGTACATTAAAAAGTCCAACAACGCCGCGCCTAAAAACCAAAGTAATAAAATCAACCTCCCCCAGATCAATATGACTAAAGCTATCGCAGCAACAGTTGGATCAAATTTTGAAAAATTATATAGCCAAGCAGTCAAACGAACTCATGAACCAACCAGTAATATCCCAACAACTAAAAGCAAACAAGCAGCCATGAAAAAACAACAAATTGCACCGAAAATAATCGCAAAGCAAATTAACTCGCAGCAATCAGATGCAGAAGAGTACGTACCGCTAAAAACTACCACACACTCAGCGGATAATGATAATGTTAATACAAAAAACACTAAAACTACCTTAGTCTCATTAATAAACTCCTCACTCGCACTGATATCTAACATTATGTCGGGATCGCTAAACCTTTCACAAGCAATCGAGAACACAGCCCAGATCATCAACAAAATATTAACACTTGCAATTGAAAATGGAAAATTCTAAATATGATGATACCTTAAAAATAATCTTTTGGAACTCATTAGGAATCTATCGTAAAAAACATGAACTCGTAGATTTTCTGTATAAAAATAACATCACAATCTGCCTTTTAAATGAAACACTAATTTCACAATCTAAACCGTTTGAAATCCAAGGCTATAAAACATACAAAAATAAGAAAAATAGAGGCACAGCAATTCTAATAAGGAATAATGTTGAACACCATGAATACCCAGTCCCAGAATTACAAAACCTGGAGGCTACTGTAATTAAAATTAAAATTCGCGGCAAAGCATATGCAATTGTATCGTTATACCAGTCACCATCTTTAAAGTTCATTAAAGCAGACTATACAAAAATCATTCAGATAGCCCCGTCAATGATAGCAGCCGGGGATCTTAACGCCAAGCACACAGCCTGGAATAGTAGAACAGTAAATAAAAATGGAAAAGAACTTTTTAAATTAGTCTATGATAAACACTTAGATATCGCAGCACCAGATACGCACACCTATTTTCCATTTAATACTAAACACAAATCAGACCTTATTGACATCGCAATATTAAAAAATAATCTTTTCGACTACGATGTTTCTACTATAAATGAACTAGACTCTGACCATAGACCAGTTCTTATTAACTTAAAAACAAAGTGCGATAAAACCCCAGGCAGGCCGAGTTATAATTTTGCAAAAGCAGACTGGCTAACTTTCATTAACTCACTCGACGAAAAAACAGACGCTAGACTCACACTAAAGAATCCGACAGAAATTGATGAAGCCATAATAAACTTCACATCCAATATACAAGCAGCAGTAGACCTCTCAGTCCCAAAAACTACACATAAAAAGTACGATACACCCTTAACACCGGAAATTTTAGATCTCATTAAAACAAGAAACAAGCTCTCCCAAAAACACTACAAAAATAAAAACCCCATACTTGAAAACATAATCAATCACCTTCGTAAAACAATAGACAACAAAATCACAGCAAATTCTTGTAATAATTGGAACGAAGTAGTTCAAAAACTCCAAATTAAAGATAACTCAATCTGGCGTATGACGAAAGCCCTCACTAAACCCCAAGCGACCATTCCTCCACTTAGAAAACCAGATCTCACTTTTGCACTTAATGACAGTGACAAGGCAAATCTTCTAGCAAAAAACTATGAAACACACTTTTCCCCACATGATTCCCCTTCAGATCCAGCCCATATTACTATATGTGAAAAGGAAGTTGGAGACTTCCTTAAAAGCCCTTGTCAACAAAAAATTAGGCAAACAAACCCTAGGGAAATTTTCAAGTGTATCAAAACTACTAAGAGTAACAAGGCTCCAGGACCTGACTCTATCTCTAACTCGATTCTGAAAAAACTACCAGAATCATGCCTTATCGTTTTAGCCATTATCATTAATGCCTGTTTTGACCACAATTACTTTCCAAACTCCTGGAAAACAGCTCATATCCTAGTCTTCCAAAAGGCAGGAAAAGACCCGTATCATCCTAATAGTTATCGACCCATTAGCTTATTAAACACAATGAGCAAAATTTTTGAAAAGATAATTCTCATTAGGATAAATAAACACATTGAGAAAGACAGCATCCTTAGACCAGAGCAGTTTGGCTTCAGAAAAGAACATTCCACACAACACATGATACTCAAACTAGTAGAAAATGTAACCCATAATTTCAATTGGAAAAGGAACACAGGAGCTGTCTTCCTTGATGTGGAAAAAGCATTTGATAGCGTATGGCACACCGGGCTACTAAAGAAACTAATCAATTATAAATTTCCAAGTAAACTCATTCGCATATTGCACTCTTATCTCACTCACAGAAAATTTTCAGTAAAAATAAATGACACACTTTCAGACAAACTTTGCATTAAAGCGGGTGTCCCCCAGGGCAGCATAATGGGACCAGTGCTCTTTATCCTTTACATCAATGACATCCCAACAATCCCCAGAGTTCTGATGGGTATATACACGGATGATACGGTCCTATATGTATCTTCATGGTGCGATAAAACAATCCTAAGACTCCTCAATGAGGCACTTAAGATTGTCGAAGCGTGGTGCAAATTATGGAGAATCAAAATTAACACTACTAAATGCGAAGCTTTACTTTTCTCTGTCAAGAAACCCAAGAAACTAGAGCCACGACGAATGTTTGGACAACCAATAAACTGGAAAGATTCCGTTAAATATCTCGGCCAAAAAGTTTAAAAACGCAATAAATTTAATTTGCATGTCAAAGACGTGAAGGGTAAGGCCATGGGGGTCATCTCTCGCTTACATCCGATTATCAACAGAAATTCAAGTATAAAACCAGATTACGGGATTTTGATTTACAAAATGTTTATTAGACCCATTATTACATATGCATGCACAATATGGGGAGGAACCTCCAAAACTAACATCAATCAGATCCAAATAATTCAAAATAAATTCCTTAGACGCATTACAAAATCTCCCAGGTACACTAAAAATTCTCTTCTACACAAAGAATTTAACTTGCCAACCATCTCAGAATACATTCTTGAAACTGCCAAAAAATTCTACGAGAGAACAGCTGAATCCAAGCATGCACATATCTCGTCCTTAGGAGATTATCCTTATGATCCCTTGCGAAAGCATGCAAAACCCAAAGACTTCCTCATGAAAGAAGCTTAATTACATATTTTCTTGAAACCTATATAACCCTCCTACTCCCTTACTCCTAAATTTCAAACATATCACTTAGGTGTTTTAGATTAAGTGGTTTTTTCCCGCTTGCGGGCTTTTTTCCACACACTAATGCCATTTTCTGTTCTAGCCATCATGCAGCTACATATCTAATCGTGTAAAAATGCCCAGATGGGTAACGTACTTCAACTCTTCCATCCCGATCCTTCCCGCAGGAGAGACCATTAACCTGCGAGTGAAGCTGCGTGCGCGGCTTCGCCGCGCACGTCAACCACAAGCGTGTGCTGGGTCTCACTGGAGTGGGCGATGGCAGGGGCCCACCCCACCCCCCCCCTTTTTTTTTTTTTCAAGAAGGCTACTCCTATAGCCAAGAAGGCTGTTGCTGAAAAGAGGAAGACAGCGAAGGTTGATGCTAATCCACCAAAGGCGAAATCCACCACCGCCAAGCCTAAAGTGACCAAGGCTTCGCCCAAGAAAATAGCAAAGGCTTCTTCCCCAACAAAAAAGGTTGCTGCTTCTAAATCGAGGAAGCCAGCAGCAGCGAAGAAGTAGAGAGATGAAATGTTTTTTAAGCATTTTTAAGTGTGCTATTTAATAACAAACGGCCCTTTTTAGGGCCACCACATTTTTTCAATGGAGGCTTATTGTTGCTCATCAACATGTACATTTATATTTTTCTTTTTCGGTTTCTCGTTTGTCATTTACGTTTAGTTTACTGTTTTCGAAAACTAATTTGTATAAGGACAAAAAACCATCGATTAATATTCTATTATGTTGCTCTTGTTGCAAAATAGAAGCTTTTTTACCATCTCTAAGGGAGTCAATGGTTACAAAAATTGGAGTAATTTAAGTTTTTCAACTGTTTTTTGTTTAAAAGAAAATTATGTTAAGGCAACAACAAACACAAGCACGCGGTATTCCCAAGCGATCACCTATCAAAGTACTAACTGCGCCTAAAGTTGATAACTTTGATTATCAGGCGAGAACCAGTAGATCCAACGGGTAAAAGCTACCACGGGGTTCGCATCCAGCCCCTTGACTCTGCCGTCGGGGGCGCACCCGAATTGAGCGCAGCGGTCAGTGTAATCCTTGCATTCCAGGGCCCCTTTTATTTTTGGTCCAAATTGAGCGCAAGGAGGAGGTCGGGTCTTCTGAGCCGCACACCCCCACTTTCGCACTGAGCGTATGTCCCCTCACTTGCTTCAGGCGAGAGAATCTGTCCCGAAACTCTCGCCTGGAGCCTGTATACCTGAAAGCTTAGTAATTAGTACCATTGAACTCACTATTCCTTTGTATTCAAACATATACAAATCTGTTAATGACCTAATTTGTCAATGCCTATGATAGTCCTGCAAGTGTACGTGAAAGTAGTCTCTATATTTTGAAATATTGAAATTTAAGAAAATACGAAATGCTAGCTCTAATAATTTCAAAGTTATAATGTTCTACAAAAAAACACTGTTTAGGAGCATTAACTTATTTTTAAAATATCTTATATTTTTATGCATTGCACCATACGTTTAGATGTAACATTTTTTTTAATCTTTAAAATTTCATATGTTTTCAAATTTAGAAATAAAAATTATATAGTAAAAATCCCTAAAGTTTCCAGAATTTTATAAAAACTTCATAAAATTATTCATTTTACAATGGCAACATACGATAGTAAAATGGTTTTAAATAGTCAGTTCTTATGATTTATTCTAATGATTGACTGTTAAGCATCAAAAGTGCAAGTAGAGAACTAAATGTTAAACGTAATTGTTATAAACAATTACTCTTATATAAACTCTTATATAAATTATCCCAGACGTTAAAACATTATTGAGGATTTACCATCTTTCCTCTATCTACTGTTATAAACAAATTATATTAACAAAAATTTTAATATCATTTGCTTGCAAAGTATATAGTTACCGGTACCGACAGTTATACACTTCGTTTTTTATTAGTCCAATTATTTTTTCTAAATCGGTCAATTTTAATTTCTTTTTAGTCAATTTGTATGTTCGGTATTTATTTTTGCGTTATTTTTTATTTATCCTTAATCTATGATTAATATTTTTTATTTTATAATTAAATATTTGTTTAGAATTTAAATTCTGGCATTTTGAAATTTTAAGAATTGAAAATATTGGGGGAAATTAATAATTTGTTAATTCGCACTTTTAATGATTTTCTTCTTGTTAATTTTTATTTTTCCCTAATCAATAATTAACATTATTTAATTTATAAATAAAATTGGTTTTTGCTAATTTTAGTTTGTGCAAATTAAAGCTTTGACTGGTTTAAAATTCAAAAACTTTTAGGGATTTGGAGGAGGGGGTGTAAAATTCCAAAAATAATCCTTACGTAATTTATTAAATTGACGAACAATATTCCTAATTAATTAAATATTGTTTTTTTCTGCTATTTTAAATTTCGGGTATTTTATAATTTGCTAATTTGCATTTTTCACAATTTTCTTTTTTGTTAGTTTGTATTTTCAGTATTTATTTTTTCGTTTTTTTTTTCTTTCAGCACATTAAAAATTTAAAATGAAAACATTTTTAATTAATGAAAAATAAAAATTCCCAATTATACAGAAGATAATGTAAAAATGTCAAAAATTAAAACAAACCGAATGATAAAATTTGTGATTTAAAAAATTAACGAATGATCAATTGTAACTTCAGTATTTGTGTCGCCAGTCACAGGGTACGCTTTCTAATAAACCGGTACCGACATAAGTTCTTTTCTATAGAAATAAGCATTGTTTTCTAAACTCAGGGAAAAGCCTCATAATGTTATTCAACTCACTTATTGATGCATTGTAGACGCGTAGTAGTGGAGGGGGCTCGGTCCCTAGGCGCAATTAGGAACTACTCCTCAAAAATTTTAAAGTTTCGTATTACAGTATTACAGAATCTGGTAAACTCGAAAAAACGTGTTAGTCTCTTGGCGGTCTCAGACCTGAAGGGTCATTCTCGAACCCAATAATAAAAATTTCTCCTAATTCTTAAAATATTTTAAATTTTGTTTTCATGAAAATTATTAAAAGAAAAAAAAAAGGTGTCTTAAGTTGTGTCAATGTTTCAAAAGTTATATTATGTGATTACTTAGTGTCGTCCGAACCAAGCCTCCATCTACGCAGATGTAACCATAATAATATATAGGAATGGAAGTATTGGAGGAGAGGGAGATGGAAGGAAAATTACGAAGGATAAGTTTTTAAAAATTATTTAGTTGATTCATAAATATTGATACAAATTCGTTATCAATTCAATGATTTTTGATTTTCTGACTCAGTTTTGGCCCCTATCCGTAGCCGGAATATTATTATTAAAAATTAATTTAAAAACAAAATTTGTTTGCGGTTTGAAGAATAAAATTAAATAAGTTTCAACCCCTATCCGCGGTTGAAATTGCATTATGTTTAAACTGACAAAATTTACAAACATAGCAATTTTTGAAAAAATTACACATTATAATTAATTTAGGTCATTTAAACCGTTAAATGCATAAATTATAAAATGTATCGTCTAAGGCAGGACTGATTCATATAGCCTTACTGAAGAGTCCGATGAGTCAGTCCAGGACGAAACAAAAATAATCCAAAATTTAATTTAATTTAAAAAGAAACATTATATAATTCTTAAAAATTGATTGCAGAACAAAAATAAATACTAACGATCCTAATGCCAATTGAAAAAATCTTCTTTACAGACCTATAATAATAGTTGACCACTGCGCTCAATTCGGAAAAAGATAAGTGAGGGTGGTTGACCGTGCCCTCAATTCGGTTGCACCGGCCGTCGGAGGGCCTATTGTTTCGGCCGAGTCGAGCGCTGGCCGTACAGTCTTGTTCAACAAGACGCAAGGTTTACACTGGGAACCCTCTGTAGTACCCATCGTCGCGATACATTAAGAAGAAAAAGAGACACTAGGAAAAGGAAATACAGTGCAGGACTACATATTATGGGGCCCGTCTGGATTTATGCTAACAATTTAAAATTACTTTACTGTTTCTTTCTTTTTTTGGTTTAAATGTAAATTATTTCATATTATGGAAACGGGAACTAAAATCCATGTTATTATAAATAATTCATTGCATGTATTAAAAAAATAAATTATTCCTTTGTTGGAAAAATTGGTTGGCCCTGAAAAGGGCCGACTGACTGCTCGTGGCTGTCTCCTGCTTAATACGGTGGTCCTCATTGGGGATAGAAATACCTAATGGCTTCCAAAATACTGAGAAACAGTTCTTCGTTGGAGGTGTTTCTCCAAACATATTCTATCAGGTAATGTTCAGTATTCTCAACTGACATTTTCCCGAGTCGCCTACGGAGATCCCGAAAAGGTCAAAAAAAAGTCCCCTGAATACATATATGAACACCTTGGTTAGGTTTTCAAGAACCTCGTCAGTTTTTGTTTGAATAATTTTTTTCAAGATGAATTTTTAAGAGAAAAAAAATTATTGACAATTAAAAATGAATTTTTTACTGCGGAAACAAAAAATAATTCTTTTTCAGTTAAAAATAGTTCGACTATCAACAGGAAAAAATGAATCAGCCACAAGTGATGAATTTTCCACCAAACTGTTGAATTTTCTCTAAAGAAAGCTCACTTCTCAACCTCGTTCTCAACAATAAATGAAATAATGTACATTTAAACCAAAAAAAGAAAGAAAATATAAATTAATTTTAAATTGTTAGCATAAATCTAGATGGGGCCCCATAATTATGTAGTCCTGCACTGTATTTCCTTTCTTTTCCTAGTGTCTCTTTTTCTTCTTAATGTATCGCGACGATGGGTACTACAGAGGGTTCCCAGTGTAAACCTTGCGTCTTGTTGAACAAGACTGTACGGCCAGCGCTCGACTCGGCCGAAACAATTGGTCCCCCGACGACAGAAGCAAGGGGCTGGATGCGAACCCCGTGGTAGCTTTTAGGCGAAAGGTACTGTACCTGTAACTTAACGCCTAAAGACTAGAATTTATTTTTAATTGTTTTTCATTAACTTAATTTTAAACTTAAAATCTTAAAATTTATTTCATGGGGAATCTGTCAACTAAATGACACGAATGTTCATACTTCGTAACGTATTCAGATGCAGCAATAATCCTATACATACTAATTTCCTGCAAAAAATCAGGTCTTTGATGAAGAAAAGTTTTTTACGATTTTAGGAATTGTAACATCATTCATGTCATATGAGAGAAAAAAATATGTTTTATGCAATTGAAAACAATTAAAAACTTACGAAAAATAATTATATTAACAAAACTTTTTGTAATAAAATTTGTTCTTACAGTCGCTTCGTACCAATTCAAAAAAAATGGTTTGAATTTTAATTAATCGTGGGTTATTTTTTCGGGAAATCATTCCGTACAACCGTACTGTTTCCAGTTTTCAAAATAAGTAAATAATTTTCAAATTTTATAGTTATTTGTTTAAAAAATGCTTTCTTAAAAAAAATGGTTTTAACCATTTCAGCCGTCGAAAAATTAGGTCCCGAAAGATGGAATTACAACATTCTCATTAGTTGATGGAACGTTTCAGTAGGTTTTTTCCGAAGAATACGAAGCTGAAGGTGAAAATGTTCTATCTTTTCTCGTTTTTTCACACTGTTAAAGAATAAATCTTTACTTCTATTTGAAAGCGGCTCATTTAGACTAAATGAAAAACACATACAGAAGAATTTATTTGTGTACCTGTCAGGTACACAAATAAAATACCAAAAATTGGAAAACAGTTGAACAAATTTTAAATCAGAAAAAATTAAGCCGGGACGGGCCTGACCATACCTGAAAAGTGAGCAAAAAGTTTGAGTGCTTGAGTTAGGCGTTGGATTCTGACCTGGCATGTGTAAGACCTGTGTGTGAGTGGTTGTTTGTGTTTGTATGCCGTTGAGTGTAGCAGTGCGATTGGAAGCGTTTGTGTACTCTCTTACTGTGCACAAATAATTAATTCTTTTTTTTTTACAATTATGTTCCTGAATTCTAATGGGTAATTGTTATTAATTAAAATAATTTTAACTTTTCTGATATTTTCTGCATGAAAATCTTTGTGTGATAACAGGATACTTTTGTCTACTAAATTATTAATGACATTGACTTTGTATTCATGGGTATGATGTGATCGATAACACAGCCACACACAAAAAATATATTTTCGGGTCTGGAGGTCAGACCGTGTTTCATATATTTTTTGGGGGTCGCTGAGTCCGAACCCGAGGTCCAAAAACCCCCAGCACGTCAGGGTTTTGAGATAATCTCAAAAAACCTCCTAAAAATTGCTTTTCGAGTCTGGGGTTTAGACCATGTTTATTATAGGTTTTTGGGGTCGCTGAATAAATCGCCTCTTTTTCACGTCCCTGACGTGCTGGAGTTTTTTACACTACGGATTCTGATTCATTGACCCCAAAAACATAAAGCAAACTTGTAGATAAACGTTTATTTTTTAGCCTGCTGATCTTAAAAAATTGACTTGCTTACACTTACATTGTTTTTACAGAATTTTCTTAAAACTAACATCCTTCCACACCTTACCTCTAACGCCGCTCGCTCTTATCGCATTGCCTTCCTCGCTTCACCTCGCCTCGCACGCATGTCCCTACTTTCTTGCTTTGCCTCGCATTACCAAACTCTGCCTCCGCGGCTAATCTCTAATACTCATCTACTATTTACAATATTTACATTTACTTATATTTACCTCCTCCTCTATTTACAATCTTTCCTTCTCCATTCCTCTTCCTCCTTCCTTCTCTGCTTCCCCATCTTACCCAAGACTCCCTTCACCCATGCTACTGCCCATTTGTCCCCCCTTTACTGCATCAGTACCTCCATGCTTATCCCACTCCTTTCCAAACAAGGATGCGTTATGTCCTCATGGCTATTTATAGATAATTGTAGATCTCGAAACAGTGAAGGTACGTGGGTTATCTTTCGCAGATGACAAGATTGTTATGGCAGAATCAGTCGAGGACTTGCAAAGAATGTTGAATAAACTTCATACAAGCATGAAGGACATGGGACTCAAAATTAACGTAAATAAAACAAAAATCATGGTGTTTGAGGGAAAGAGTGAGAAAACAATGTGCAACATTGTCCTAAATGATGAGAGATTAGAACAAGTTGACAAGTGCGTATATCTGGGTAGCCCATTCACTAGCGACGGAAAAATAGATGGGGAGTTAGATAGGCGCATAAATAAGGGTAAGCAGGTTATCGGTAGAGCGAGACATGGACCTGTCAAGAGAAGGACAGGAGTAAAATTAACGCGATTGGCATGAAACCTCTACACACAATATGCGGAAAAACACTGATGGACAAAGTCCGAAACGAGATAATCCTCAAAGAATGTGGTGCAAAAGAGACAATAGTTGACACATGGGAAAGAAATCAGTTAAGATGGTTCGGACATCTTGAAAGAATGAAAGATGAACGACTGACCAAACAAGTGTATATAGGTAAAGTAAATGGCAGAATGCCCAGAGGTATACCGCCGAAAGAATGGTTAGAATCTGTAAATGAGACATTAATCCGAAGAGACATAAGAAGCATGAAACAAAGACCTTGGATACTAAATGGGCCCAAGTGGGGAACCACACATAACAATTTTGTGAGGCTCTTCACCTGGGGAGATCGCTAGAGAGATTGATCAGCAGCCTGGGCCGGAGCAGTGTTGCGGAATAAACGTGTCATTTGAATAAATAACACGAACATTCCAGATCAATCTAAAATATCTATACCTAACACCTATCTACCTTATACCTGTATACACAATCAAAATTAATTGAATTAAACGTTGACACTAGGCATTTGTTTATAGAATCAGTTAGAAAATTATTTTAACATATGTGATGACATTATTCAAGGAAAATAAGAATAAAAAACGATTTATTTTGTGAAATTCATAAAAAATAGCGGATTACAAATTTTTATCATTCAGCAACATAAACAACATAATTTGAACAAAATTAAGAGAAAAGAATATTTCTTCCTGTCTTTAAAGGTCCACACTGGGCATTTGTTTATTAGGGAGGCCTAAAAATATAAATTTTGGAATTTTTGACCCGCGTTGACGCCAAATCGTTTTCTCGTAGAAACAAATAAATACACAATTTTTTATTTTTGAATAAAATAATTTTTAGTACGTTGTAGAGCAATTTTTGTGTCTTATGGAGTTAAACACGTAAAACGTATACTTTTTTTACTTCCTTGATTTTTTTCAAGCAATTACAAGTCAATTTATTTACCCTTTTACGTATAAACTTGTTCTCTTCTCAGTACAGATGCATTTTGTCAAATTTTAATACATCAACAAAGCTATAAAAAAATTTGAGACACCTTGAAAGTTTCATAAAATTACAATATTTGTAGATTCATAGTCAGCCTTTGATATGATTTTTTAACTTGAAATTTTCAAGAAGCATTTTTGAGGATATTGAGAACAGATTTATGAAAAAAAAAGTTAATTATTTTTTAATTTATAGTTTAGAAGCGATTACGAAAATGAAAAATTTCAGTCCAACAGCAGCTTTTCTCCGAACCTGAAGAATTTATGGCAGCTAAGTTGAACTCAGTGTGGCTTATTGTTAGATTAGAGGCTAAGGACTTCCGGATGCAGGCTCGACCATAAAGCTCCCTGCTACAGGCCCAAACCTGTAACCCAGCACATTTCCCCAATTTTTTTCGCACTTTCTGGGGAACCAACTAATTTTTTTACAGTACCCCAACCCTAGGGGGACACTTGACTTCAATGAGTTAAATAACAGAGTAATAACACTAAAACTGCCGTCTGGGTTAAATCTCAGGGCTCGCTTCAGGTTCTCTTGAAACTTTTCTATTTTAATTCGTACATGAGGAGAAAACTTCAAAATACTTTACAACGTACTAAAAATCATTTTATTTCAAAATAAAAAAATATCTATTCATTTGTTTCTACGAGAGAACGATTTGGCGTCGACGCGGGTCGAAAATTCCAAAATGTATATTTTTGGGCTACCCTATTGTTTATAAAATTGATAAAAAAGATCAAATGACAAATTCATATGATCAAGTACCGTTTTGTTAATAAAAGCAAGTAATTCTAACTCAAAAATGTACTTTAAAGACATAAATTATAATATAAATTACCATAAATGTTTAAACAAAGAAAAATTTAAAAAGCAGACCAGACGAATCTCTTCGAAATAAAATGCTTAATTTAAAAAAAAAATCCAAACTCGGTCTAGAATTGCCTTCTACAAGTCATTTTGAACCTCGTTTTTTTATTTCATCCAAAATTATGCAAGGATAATTTTGATAAATAAACCAAATTCGTGATGCTAGTTAATAAGTTCTCATATCTGGCCAAATTTCAGCTTCCGGAAATTCCCAAGTAAAACATTGCACCTATAAATTAAAGCTACTGCCGTGGATTTGAATAAAATGTACTCACAAATTTTACATAAAATTTCCTATACTTGAACCTTCTTTGATTTTAAGCTGTTTAAAATAAAACAACATATCGTTGGAATCGTTATAATTCGTAGATTTCCAATATTTCATTTGTAAATCGACAAGTGCTAAATTTAAAAAATTTTATAACCCGCATGTTAGCGTTCATTGTGCACAAGGGACTCCCGCTAAACTTATTGTCATCTGGCCAATTTTAGAAGGCGTGTGTACCTGAGATACGTAAACTTGACATTGTAAAATTTATTGCCGGGATTAGATGGATGCGAGCCGGGCTATGCCCGTTTACAACATAATGCCCTCTACAAAATATTTAGGGAGCGAAACTCCTTTGAACCCGCGTGGCTTCCGACACAAAATTTGTCACTGCCAAAAATGGAACACAATAATGACCAGTCATGATTGAAGCAACTTCTGACACGGGAGTTATGAAAGCAAATTGACATGTAATTTGAACAAGAAATGATACCTCCGTTAAAAAACATGGTGGCCCTGAAAAGGGCCGATTGTGCAGGTCCGTAAAATATAAAACACAACTTATTTAGAGCTGGTGTATTTGGTCACAGCCTTGGTGCCTTCAGAGACGGCGTGCTTGGCGAGTTCACCAGGAAGAATAAGCCTGACAGCAGTTTGGATCTCCCGAGACGTGATGGTGGATCTCTTGTTGTAATGAGCCAGACGGGAAGATTCAGCGGCAATGCGTTCGAAGAGGTCGTTAACGAAGCTGTTCATGATGCTCATTGCTTTACTGGAGACTCCAGTATCAGGATGGACTTGTTTCAAGACTTTGTAGATGTAGATAGCATAGCTTTCCTTCCTCTTGCGCTTCTTCTTCTTGTCGGTTTTAGCGACGTTCTTCTGGGCTTTACCAGCCTTCTTTACTGCCTTTCCACTTGCTTTAGGTGCCATTGCGAATTTCAGAGTCAGATATCTCAACTGCAGGAAAATTCAGACCGAAAAAAAAAAAAAAAAAAAAGGGGTGGGGATGAGGGGGCCCCAACCATCGCCCCCTCTTGTGAGATCCAATGCACGGGAGTGGGCGGCTGGCGCGGCGGAGCCGCGCCAGTCGCGCACTCACGATTAATGATCTCCCCGAAGAATGATCGAACTGCAGGAAGTTGTTGTGCGTTACCCGTTTGGGCATTGTTGCACAATCTGAGAGAAATTTGACATGACTGGAATTTAAAGTGACGTTTATTATGTGTGGGAAAAAAAAACCCGCAAGCGGGAAAAAACCACAAAATCTGTTAATTTATTTTATGAAAGAAAAGGTGAGAATAGAAGAAGAGGGGGAAGGGTTTAGAGGGGTAGAAAGAAGAAAGTAGCTAGTAGGTCAGGGGTGGCAGGGCCACCTCGACCTGGGTGACTTATTTCATGAGAAAGTCTTTTGGCATCGCGTGTTTGCGAAGCGGATCAAAATGATATTTCCCAAGAGAGGAAATATGTTCAAAAGGTGACAATGAAGCGGATTCGTAGAATTTAGTGGCGGTTTCTTTGATATACTCTGAAATGTATGGTAGTTGGAATTCTCTGTGAAGGACAGAGTTCTAAGTATATCTAGGGGCTTTTGTGATACGTCTGAGAAATTTATTTTGAATTATCTGAATGTGATTAATATTGCTTTTTGACGCGCCTCCCCATATTGTACATGCATAAGTTATGATTGGTCGAATAAACATTTTGTAGATTAGGATTCCATATTCAGGTTTCAGACTTGAGTGTCTATTAATAATAGGATTTAGGCGTGACATGACCCCGAGGGCTTTTCCCTTAGTTTCCTGGATATGCAGCTTCCAATTAAGACGTTTTTGAAGTTTACCTCCTAAATATTTTATGGAGTTTTTCCATTCTATTGGTTCGTTAAACATTTTGGGTGGATCTATTTTAGCTGGCCTTCTGACTGAGAATAGAATTGATTCTGACTTTGCTACGTTTATTTTTATTCTCCAGAGTTTAGCCCAAGCCTCAATGACTTCAAGAGCTTTGTTAAGCAGTTTTAAAATTTTTGGAACTGACCGATGGGGAGACCGCTTCAATCGACGCAAACTGGTGTGGGGACGAAAGCAGATTGGTGCATCCGGTGGGCAAGACGCAAGAATCGACTGTTTCTCCCCACTCCGTTCTGCGCTGCCATGGTGCGCCATACCACCCTTCCTTCGTCAAAGTCCATAAAACGGGTATTTTCAGAATTTTTGAGCATTGTTTCCATAGAGTTTGTGGTGAGAACTTCGTGTACTTTAAAATTATTTGAAAATGTCTGGTCGTGGTAAAGGTCGTGCAAAGGGTGGCAAGTCAAAAACCCGTTCAAGCAGAGCTGGACTTCAGTTCCCCGTTGGAAGACTCCATCGTCTCCTCCGCAAAGGAAACTATGCAGAGAGAGTAGGAGCCGGAGCTCCAGTTTACTTGGCCGCCGTCATGGAATATTTGGCTGCTGAAGTTCTGGAATTGGCTGGAAATGCCGCTCGTGACAACAAGAAATCAAGAATCATCCCTCGTCACTTACAGTTGGCAATCAGAAACGATGAGGAATTGAACAAACTTCTCTCAGGTGTCACCATCACTCAAGGTGGAGTTCTGCCAAACATCCAGGCTGTTCTTTTGCCCAAGAAGACTGAAAAGAAAGCCTAAATCTTTCAGAATCATAATTACGTGTAACAATCGGCCCTTTTCAGGGCCAACAAATTGTTTTGACGAAGGAGTTGTTTCTATTTCTAGTACATCTTAACGTGTTGAGTTCGTGTACATATTACTGTATTTGGACTAAGTGCGTGACCATAATGTTACGCGAGCAAATTTCACCATCAGAAGTTAGAACGAGCATTCAAATTTTGATTCCACGTTCATTGTACGTTCACCACATTTTTGCATATGAATTTCTTGAAGTCTTTTAAAGTATGTAAAAATCTGTCAGCTCTTTATCCAAATCTTGGAAATGTTAAAAAATATTTTAAAAACTATGAATTCTTTGAAATATTTGTGAACTCTTTCTGAATTCAGTTGTATTAATTTGAAAATATGTGAATCTTTTCAATAGTTTGAAGTCTTTGTGAATGTCTTGAAATCTTTTAAAGTATGTAAAATTTTGAAGTGGCTGTGAAATCTTTGGAATCTTTTAAAATTTTATCGAAATCTTTGTGAAATGTTGAGAAATTGAGATCAGATCGTTAAAACAGAACGAGTTGCTGAATTTTTTATGTTAACTCGTCATTCTTAACGATCTGATCTTTACAATTTTTTTGGAAGTCATATTGAACATAAAAAAGTTGTTCTATGTTAAATATATTCGTAATTTTTAGAGCTTCTTTATTTTTTGAGAACTCCATACAAAAAATTAATTTTACCCATATGAACTCAAATAGAGTCTGCAAATTTAAAAAATTGGGCATATTATGCAAATTAAGAAACATGTAAAATTCGCGATTTTTTTTCAACTCTGCGATTAATAATTTTTTTAATTTTATTCCGACGAAGCCCAACCTTAAGATATAACGGTTATAAGGGACCCGAAAGGAAGATTTTCAGTGCTAATGCGTTTCCGAATTATACAAATTTTTATATACATGAATATACGAATGTAGATACATAAATTTCGCTGGGGTTAATTATAAAATCGTCTGTGTGATGATCATGAGTTTCGAAGTATTATTACTGCATGATTTAATGCTTTTTATACATTCCAATTTCATACAATTTTAAAAATATGTAGTAGTCAAAGTGATTCAAGTAGGTACGCACTTTCGATTTCAAGTTCAAAATTCTTTATTGTTCATATTTAAATTACATTAAATCTTGTTACACAGTTTTTGGTTCCTATCTTGCGCGACTTTAGCCTAAATTAATTGATATGTTCGGGTTGTATTTTTTATTGACTTGTGAGTTTTGACAGTCGAGATTCTTGTTTTTAGAAAAAATATATAAAAAACCTATTTAGTTTTGTGGACTTAAATTATATTACTCCTTAAACTAACTTATCCTAGACTATATATAGAGAAGAATACTTTAGCTAAGTGTATTGAGCGGCGAGAAGTGTGATATTTCGAAGACTTTAGTTTTAATTTTGCAACAAATGCTGTGGTAATTTGTATTTAATCCTGAAAGGTACATCCGCATAACATAGCTTGGATGTATCTTTCAGTATTTCAAGAGTAGAGAGGTGTTTTTCATAGAAGTCTTTACTTAGTTTGTAAATTTCATGCATGATTGTGGCGAATGTGAGTTTTGAGTGAAGCTCAGAGATTTTAGTCTCTTTTGGCATTAATAGCCATTCTTAGGCATTTATTTTGTATTTTTTGAAGATGTTCAATATTTGTTTTGTAAGTGCTACCCCACATGGGAGCCGCATATAGCATGATTGGTCTTATGATCATTTTGTATACCACCAGCTTGTTATAGGTACTCATTTTACTTTTCCTACATAATAAAGAGTATAACGATCCTATTACTGCAGCTGCCTTATTCCGCGCTATTCTAGTGTGTTTACTAAAGCTAAGTTTTGAGTCAAGTATTACGCCTAGATATTTAGCATATTTTTTAGGTACAATAGTTTCATTATAAAATTTAAGATCTGGAAAAATTTTATCTCCATCATTATGGGAGAATATCACAAATTCCGTTTTATCTGTATTTATCTTAAGTTTCCATTTTACAAAGTATTCCTCTAGCTTTTGCACATACTTTTGTATTTTTATTATTGCAACTTTTTTGCGCCGGGAAGCAGTATATACAGCTGTACCGTCAGCAAATAGGGCTATCTTAACACTATCAGACTTGGGTATATCATTAATATAATATAAAAATAATACTGGCCCTAATACTGATCCTTGTGGTACGCCTGCTACTATAGATTTATCAGTCGAGAGCTTATCATTCATTTGTAACACAAAGGACCTATCACAGAGATAATTGCTTATCATTTTGATCAAGTATTGCGGTAGGTTATAGTCTTTTAGTTTAACAATGAGGCCTTTATGCCAGACGGTGTCGAAGGCTTTCTCCATATCAAGAAAGTGAGCAGTTGTGCTATGCTTAATATTAAAGTTAGTGCTAATAAAATCAGTCAGTCGAGCCAGCTGCTGTACCGTCCAGTGCCCCGATCTAAAGCCAAATTGCTCGGGGATAAGTTGTTTGTTGACTTTTTCATGATCATGGATCTTATTTAAGATTATAGACTCAAAAATTTTGCTCATTGTTGCAAGGAGACTGATAGGTCTGTAGCTTTGAGGAGAGGTTTTATCTTTTCCCGGTTTATATATGGGTAAAATTTTTGCTTTTTTCCAATCAGCTGGGAAGTAACCTTGTTTTAAGCATGCATTAAATATATTTGTTATTTGAACTATGGCTTTTTTCGGGAGATACTTCAGTATAATATTTTGTATGCCATCCAAACCAGGAGCTTTTTTGGCTTTTAAGTATAGCTTTTTTAATTTCTTTTGGGGTAGCTAGCCTAATTTCTTCTGCGTTTATTTGAGTTTGTACAATATCATTATACTGTTCCTCAATTTTATTATTATTTTCAGATTCTCAAAAATTGGAAGTTAGTTGGTGGACTTTTTCAAAGTTGTTGGCAATTGCTTCTGCTTTTTCTTTATCATTAAATAAGATTTCATCTGAGATTTTAAGTGGAGGAATATGTTGCTTATTTAGCCCTTTTAGTGATTTTGCCACTTTCCAGAGAGAATTGTCAGTAGTGTTAAGTGTAGAAAGTTTATTACCCCAATTTTTATTTTTAAGTAGTTAGGAACAACTATGGCTCGCCAGACGGCCTACCCCCACTCCTCGGCTATTTACTCAGACGTCTGGCGCCTACCCCCACTCCTCGGCTGTGTGTCTGGGCCTCGTCTCGCTACTCGCTCGTGTTTGCTTAAGCCTAGGAATGGTAGATAAGGAAAATATAGATAATAGAGGGAATTTCCAGGAAGTGTATACTAGTTTAGGGTTGATAGTGATTCGGAGAGAATGTATGACACAATATTCTAAATATGTCTTGATGGTTTCTAAATCTAGACTAATTCTGAAAGGAATAATTCAATTCTATGAATCTTCCGATGATTTAATTGGAAAATAAAAAAGTAAGATATAAATTTAATATTAAAAATTTAGATCTAGTTTATTTCTAATACGGTGAGGATGAGGATAAATGAGTGAGCACATACACAATATATTATTATTATTATAGATTAGCAGTTCGAACTCGAAAGTTCA
>CAKNYM010015651.1:0-13598 GCA_932195095.1 Andricus curvator | reverse complement strand
ATTTATATATATATATATAAATCCATTTCTATGTACCTTTCCTAATAATATTGCAAGAGTTTCAAGGACGGCCGCTTTTACGCTCCAGTTGAAGCGATCTCCCAGGATTCGAATAAGCGGTCCAGTAATGTGAACGACACTAGGTTGCAAAGCCGTAGCACTCGTGAGTTTTATAACTTCGCCCAATCCTTGCGCAGCTTGTTCTTTGACCTCCGGAACACCGTTAAGAATAGCTTCCCTGAATATGGGCAGAATGGGTGTAATTCCTTTTGGAAGACAAAAACCAGGCAGAAGATCTTGACCTTTCAGATCAGAGGCTGCGAATCGAACAGCCTGTCTAATGTCCTGTACGTAGACCATTTGCTCGTTTGCTGGCACAGTCTATAAAAGAAAAAGGATTTGATCAAATATTCTTGGTAAATTCGTAAATAACACAATACTTTTCGGTTCGTGAAATTAAATTTCTGTGCTACATCATTTATTTTCATAATGACAGTTATTGTTATTGAATTAGTGAAGTTGTCAATATTAACCGATGTTATTCACTTTTATATGAATAATTAATGAATCACATTCAAAACGAATTTCAATTAAGTTTAAAGGGATATTTTTGTAAAATAACGTCATGCAGAATATACAAAAATAAAATAAAGTTAAGCGAGACTTTATAGAATTTTAATTAGAGAATCCATCTACGTATGTAACTGGTAATAACTTTGTTATTTCGAAATAACACTAAACGAATAAATGATAAAAATATAAAGTAGAGCGATATAAAACAATTTGCCAAAGGAATTTTGGGATTCCTTCTATTTTAGAACTTGAAGATTTTTTGTGCAGTTTTCCATTAACGTAACATCCATTGATATAACATTCATTGATATAACATCCATCGACGTGACCTTAAATTTGGTTTCTCCTCAAGGAAGACAGATTATAAACTATTATTATAATATAATATTTTAAAGTTTTGATATTATTTTAATAACATTTTTTTCTAACCAATTTTTTTTTTGTATTAGATCATTATTGCGTGTCTTTTTCATTTTTGTTGTTGAAAATTGTATGACATTGCCTGTTTTCAAAATTCATTTTAAAAAAAGCTACAAGTAAGTTTGTAGCGTGCATACTTTTACAAGCTCAATTTTTAGTGGTACTAAACGTGGGAAAAATGTCTGATTTCAAAAGTACCCTGCTTGTGGACAATTACCCACATAAGTTAATTCTTAAAATTACTTAATTAGACACTTTTTCAAAATAAAATATTCAAAATTATACAATTTTAAAGTAGTAGCACCTAGCATTCTGAAATTAAAAATTGGAAACCTCCAAAACTGAATAAGTTGAAATTTAGAGCCCATAAAAATTACATAATTCTGAAAAATCATTAAGAATTGTACATTTTAAATTATTTTTATCTGATCAGCAATACTAACATGAAAAAGTATACATTTTTAAATTTAGAAAGTTCTTGATTAACATTTTAAAATTAAGAAACTTCAAAACAAATATTTTAGAATTTAAGCTTTTGAAGCTTCACAACTTTTGTTTCGAGGACAAATTAGGGTCTTGAAACTAAGTCGTTAAAAACTATTAATTTTCAAATTGTGCATCACGTTTTTTAAAATTGAATTATTTTAATCTAAAGTGTCAAAGTAATAACTGGAAATGAATGATAAAACATTTCCATGCAAGGGAAAAAACTTCATGTGGCTTCAAGTGGGAAAATAATTTTATAAGATGTCAAAGTTCCGTACAGAGCAATTCAATGTCAAATCATCTCAAGAACTTTATCTATTGTTAGTAATTTTTATGAAAATTGTAGTATTCGTTCTCTTAAATGTAAAAGGAAACCCCAAAAATAATTTATGAAAAATTAAAAAAACTTGGGGAGATATTTAAAATTGAAAATTTTGAAATATTAAAAAAAGAATTTCAAAACCTTCTTGGATTTTTCAAAACAAAAAATTTTTATTGCATTTTTGAAAAAAATCCATTTTTGATTTTCTTTAAATTTTGTTTATACATAGCTTACAATGTGCTCTAAAAGCCCTGTAAATAGAAAAATTGGATTTCGCTTAGTTTTCGAGAAATAATTAAAAACGTACGCCGAGACGATGCACAAGATGTACAGAATGTGAAAACCCATGTAAATATTAGACGAATATTATACTCGTATGCACGAACTTCAGAGTTCAGACTCTCAGGCGCTGGGCACGCCATACAACGTTGTACGTTCTTAATTATTTCTATAAAACTAAGAGAGATCCCATTTTTATATTCACAGGGCTTTTAGAGGACATTGTAAGCTATCTATAAAAAAATCAGTTTAAAAATTAGTTTTTGAAAATTCCAAAAAGCTTTTGAATTTTTTTTCTTTTAACAAATATGTCTTCAAAACTGCGTCTTATTATGAATAATTTAAAAAACAATACATCTTAATACCATTTAAATCACCAAAGTTAGAAAGTTTAAAGAAAAAAGGACCAAGATTTTCAGATACTAGAATGTTCATCAAAATTACTAACAATATATGAGATTTTTCAGATGATTTGACATGGAATTGCTGTATACTAATAAACTTTCACATTGACATGACAGAAAAAGTCGCGAGACAAGAAACATGCGAAAAACAATCAGAAACATAAAATCTTCAATGTGGACAAAGTGAATGAATGAATTCGAAGACTATTATTATTAATTAATTGTAAACTCTTTTCCTTCCTACCTTTGTTACAGCAGTAAGCGCTTCCCAACTCATCAGCAACACATCTTTGTCCTCATCAGTGAAAAGGTGAATAAGCCCTCTAAGTAGTTGAGGAACATATTGACTATAATCCGCTCTTGTATCTCGGCAAAATGCACACAAAAGTGTTGCCGCACTTCGTCTTATCGGGGTTTCCTTGGACCTTGTCGCTTCCATCAATTGATCCATGACGGTCCTGACTCCAGTTTCATCCGTAACGGAGAGAATTACTGCTTGACAGTATTCTAACTCTTGCATCTCGTTCGGAGTTCCCTGAGAGCTGGATAAGGCCGTTAATAAAGCGGGTAGAATCTTATGAAGGAATCTTGTTAGGGCTTCACCAGCAACGCTCACAAGAATTGATAAAGCTTTCGTGTTGACTGGCGGTGATGTTAATTGCGGAACCAAGTAAGGTAGAACGACACGGGACTTGATTGCCATGACTTGGCGTAGACCATCCAAAGTGTTTTCGGCCTCTGCTTGATCAGGCGAGCTTAGCTGAACTAACATTGCTGGGAGAATATCGTCCAAGGCTCGAACGCCGACGGTTGTGTGTAGACTGTCGAAGGTCTTAGCAGCTGCTTGTCGAACTTCAGGAAGCGGATCGCAAAGAGCTTTCCTAACTGTTGGTACTAAACTGTTGACAAACGTAAGGACCATGTCCTTGCTGGTACTAGCCATTATTTCAGAAAGACCAATACAAACACCCTGCCTTTGATCAGCTTGTTCACTTTGCAGACCTCTTTCCAAAATAGGAATGATTTCCGGCAACACTCTCTCTCCCAATTTCCTGACCAGATCTCCCAACGTTCGTGCTGCCACCTGTCTCTTATCATAGCTTGTGCTCGCTAAACATCCCAAAAGTAAACTAAACAGCGTCGGCAGTATTTCCCTCAAAGTTTTTGGTGTGTTAGTGACTACCACCTTCCAAACGTGAAGAGCTGCTTGTCTAACCATGAGAGCAACATCTGATCTTCCCATGTAAAGTCCAGCCAAAACCCTGTTCCTTCTTTCGGCTCCGAGAGCTTTAATGATCGCCATATGAGACTGTTCGGTTCCAAAATTATCATCTTCGCTTGCTGTTTCCGTTGACATTTTACCTGATACTCCAGATATTCTATAAAGTAAATCTCCAAGCAACTGAACTGAAGAGTATCTAATACGCCAGTTATCGTCGAATAATCCCTTCTCCAACTCCGGCAACAATAACATAATCGCTGAATCAGCATAAAGCGTCACGATCCTTTGTCCAGCTCTAAGAGCAGTTTCTCTAACATATTCATTTTCATCTGCCAACGCCTTAAGAATCGGATTGATAATCTGACCAATATAAGGCGTGAATTCCGATGTGAAAGCCGATGGCATGTAGATGAACATCATTATATAACCATCCTTAACATGAGGCGCGATGTCTGTGCGTTCAGCAGTGCTGATAATTTCGGGCATCAATTTATGAAGCTTCTCTACGCCTAAGCCCCTAACGACTTCCGACAATCCCTGTGCGGCTCCAGATCTATCAACGCTACTCGTTTCTGAAGTTAAGGTTTGCATCAACCATGGTAGCAGATCCTCAAAACTAGATTCTCCCATTCCTCGGACCATCGCTCCTAATGCTCTCGCAGAAACGCTTCGAACTTCAGGAACAGGATCAAGCAAACTTGTCTTTAGTCCAGGGATGATTGTCGGCAAATAAGGAGTCAAATCCTTCTGATCTGTGAGCGAATACATGTTTCCGATAATCTGTGCAGCCATCTTTCTCGTTTCCGTCGAGCGATCCATAAAAGCTCTCTGTACAACGGGCATGATCAACGCAAGTGAAGGCGCATCTATGAAGTGTACGAATTGCGTATCAAGCAAAGTTTGCAAACACGTTGCCGTTTTTCTAGAAGGATCTTGTAGAGCCTTTAACAAAACAGGCACAATCGCCTGAATTTCAGGATTTCTGATGACACTGCCTATAACTTTAAGAGCCTCTGCTCCAGCTTCTTGTACCTTTGTATGAGAATCGCTAAGGACTTCGATCAGCTTTGGAACGATGCTAGGTAAACAACTGCTCAGTTGTTTTGGCGCACAGTAAGCCATTGCTCCTAATAGTTCTACTGAACCGGTCTTTGTTCTCCAGGAGTCCTCCTCTAGGGCAGCGAGCAGACTTGGTAAAACTAGTTTCACTCCATGAGCAGAGAGTTTGCTCATAACCACTCGGGCGGTGTCATCTGTAGCGGCTCTTACGTACTGACTGGAGTCTCCGAAACAGAGAAGCAAATGTGGGAGCACGTGGACGAT
This sequence comes from Andricus curvator, assembly GCA_932195095.1. Classification (NCBI taxonomy): domain Eukaryota; kingdom Metazoa; phylum Arthropoda; class Insecta; order Hymenoptera; family Cynipidae; genus Andricus; species Andricus curvator. Next base: position 8,569 of record CAKNYM010015651.1, on the reverse strand, counting down.
ATAAGGTTCAAAGAGCCTGCCAAGCATCATACAGAGCATCTCAAAGGCAAACAGCGCCCCTTCCCTGTGTCTGTAGTTTTTCTTGTCCTGAATTGCATTCGTTAAAGTGGTCATGATATCAAGTTGTTTCAAAGCGAGGATTCCCATGCCTTTGATAAGTCCAGCCAATCCATACGCGGCGCCCTTACGTTCTCCGTACTTATCGGATTTGAGAAGTTGGTCCATGAGTTTGTCCACGATTTTCGGTGCGTCTTCCTTGATAGATGGAACCAAGTGCGGGAGGCAATTAGCTACGGCTTCTTGTACCTGTTGCGAGGGTGTGGAAAGCGCAGCAATAAGCCTCATTACAATAGGTTTGATTCTTGAATCGTCCTTCTCCAAATGCCTAGCAAGAGATCCCATGAGGATGACGACAGATTGTTTGATGGAATCGAAGCTACCAATTTTCGGTGCCTTGTCCATAAAGTCTTCAAATACTGGGAGTAAGGAGGTGATGTTTGCTTTTCCGTGAAGATCTACAGCGGCAACGGCCGCTGTTAACATCTCATTTCGCACGGTAGGATTTCTGTCTCCTAATCCGGTAGAGACGAAGAATTGAACCAAGCGTTGAATTGTTTCAGGAGTTAGCAGCGGAGCGAGTTGGGCGAGAGCGAGGGCGACTCCTCTCCGAGGTCCCCAAGTGTCAATTGGTTGCTCCACGACTCGACCGAAGTCATTTAGTTTTGGTGGAATCATGACTAGTTTTTCTTGATAGAGTTGAAGTAATTTCTCGAGTATCTCTGGCATGAGGTGGGGATCCTTAGTTAATAACTCGGCAAGTGCACTGGCCGCAGCTTGCTGTATGGGTTCGACTGGATGAGCGATATCTTGAATAAGTTCATTGCAAAGAATTTCGCTGTTTGCTTCGAGAGCAGCTTTTTCCCAGAGCTCGTCGGCGAGAATCTTATTTTCCTCGCAAATGTCGGATTTGGCAACCCAGATTCGTCTTGTAAGGCGAAGTAGTTCAGGGTAATCTTCTTTATCGTGAGAGAATGCTCGATGGATAACGAGAAGTCCTCGAAGCGCGGCGTCTCTTACTGCGGGCAAGGAGTTTTGAAGTGCTCCTGTAAATAGAAGTGTAAATTGATGTGTTAAACAAAAATATATATTCAAAAAGGTTCAATACAAATAAATAAAAATTCAAAATCAATTAAAAATTGTACATTTTCAAATTGTTTAAGTTCCAAATTAAACAATATAATAGTTGAGACTTAAAAATTAAAATTCAAGCCTTGAAAATGTAACGCTTTTCACAATTAAGTAGTCTTTAAAATTCAATAATTTAAAATGTCAGGGGCTTAAAGCTGAAAAATTTCAAATTGGAATAGTGATTGGATAAGTTTTTCTACTAAAATTAGGAAATGAGATAAAAAATTCACTGTCTAGATAAATTCCCAGTCCAGTGACGAGTGAACACCTTGTACTAGGGAATAGGTTTAAAACTCAACAGTTAGTATATTGTTCAGTTTGTCTAATTCTGAAATGTAGAAGTAATTATATTCGAAACTTATCGAAAAAAATGGTTTCGGCTATAAGCCCGACATCAACATTTTTTAAATTTCCGTTTTATCCAAAGCAAGTATAAAATATGTGTTTCGAGTACGTTTCATAAGACTGACAGAGACAATGTTGTGAAAAGTCTTATATTCAGTTAGGAACAAAACTGAAAAGAGCTCGAAATTTCCGTTCAAAATAGGTCAAATTAAGTCCTTACCAGTCAATGATTCAATGTCGTCACTCGTCGCTAAAGCAGCACCATCCACTCCACTTCCCGAGTGCGCAACATCCAAAAGAGTAGCAACCGCATGTGACTGAATTCTTCCAGTCGTTGTGCTCATAAGTTCAATTATTAGATCAAACATCTGCTTCCTCGGCAACAACCTCGGATGGCGTGGGTCTTTCGGATTTGTTGACTCGCCTCGCTGCTTCGCATGATCTTGGACAATCTGCAGCCCCTGCGTAATTACACCATCGTCCTTGCTCGACAGCAGCGTTTTCTTTACAAACGGAAAAACGTAACAGAAAGCTGGAGCAGAGAAAAGTTGCTTTTGCTTTACGGTATGATGATGAATAAGATTTAATGTCCTCTTAACTGCATTCTCCAATTCTTCCTCCTCCCAACCAGGATCCAAATCACATTGTGGTTGTCGCTGCCGAAGAGTCACGTGAGCCACCAGATCGCTCAGAGTAGGGTCGCTAGATATAGTTACAGTTTTCCTCAGAAGTAGAAGTAACTCCTTCATCGTTGGCGCTGCTAGTGGAGAACTTAGATTCTTCAAAACCACGGGAAGTAGATCTTTCAGATGAAAAGACAACTCCATTCCGTTTCCACGCACGAGGGCGTTGATTAACGAAACCACGTCACTGATCTTCGCGTTCAGTCCCGAAAGTCTTTTCCTGATTACATTCTCTTTAGCGACCTGAGCCTTCAAAGCCTCTTCCTGTTTTGGCGTCAGTTTAGGTTCTTTTATCTTTCCCTCTTTCTTTCTTTTCTCATACAACTCCCTCCGCAACTGGAGCTCCTCCTGTTGCTCCTTGAATGAATAAACTTTACTTTCTCTTTTCATATTCATCGTGTTAAGAATATCGTTATCATCATTCCCAGGTATAACGCTTTTATCGTAGAGCTCACCTTCTGGAGTTAAAAACGTGAAGTATTCGTCTTTAGTAATCCTTAGTATTTCAGAATCGTCTAATCTGCTGACTATCGATGGCATGAGAGTCGGGAAGATCACGTCTGGAGCTAGTGATGCCATTTTAGCAAGGGCATTCTCATAACTTAACGTAGGTTTGTATTCCTGTATAAACATCTTCCTAATCTCGCCGCCAAAGCATTTAAGGAAATCCTCCAGCTTGATATTAAAATTCTTTAGTATGTTAAACCAAAGGTATGGCACAGTCTTCAGAATCGCGGGATGGTGAGCGGGGATTAAGGAATCGCGGATCAGCTGCATCGCGGGTGTTTCGAAGAGGAAAGACCCAGAGCAGATCGCTAATAATCCATCTGCAAGAGCTCTTCCGCTAGTCTCTCCAGGCAAATCTTCTTTGCTCTCTGTCTCAGCTTCTGACTTAGTTTTTGCAGCATCCAGAACTTTGTTGAATTCTAGAAGAAGAGACTGAACCGGTTCGTAGGTGCTCAAACCAGTTAGGATCTTCTTAACCAGAGGAGCGCAGCGTCGGCGAGTCGACGACTTTGGCGCTGTTATACAAGTAACGATTGCTCTGTGAACGCCTACTAAGGCTTTCTCGTTTAGTCTATCTGAAAATTCACCGATAAGCCGTTCGCAGAGCTGCATCAGGTGAAAGAGTATTTCATCGCTACAGGTGGAAAGATACTTTTCTGAGAAGAAAATCTGATCGTCGATCGCACTCCAAAGCACACTCTGTTTGTCATTCTCAACTTGGCCTGCCAGAATGAGTTTCAAAAGTAGATAAGAAGCTACAACACCCTCCGTGACGGCAGCAGGCTGCGCGCTTTGCTGCGAGGATCGGCTGATAGCTTGCGTTAAAAGCGGAGCTATGATTGAGGATTGGGTAGCGATTGGGGCAGTAAAAAATAATTTAATATATGCAGTCCTAACTCCAGCCGTCGAAGTCTTCGCGGCCATTCCTGTCTTGAAGATGTCAATCACGTTCTTCGGGATTTCATTGACGAATTTGCTGCACCAGAGTCCCATCATTTCGACTCCGTGAATCAACGTCTTCTCATGAACTTCCGTTTTAAGAACTTCTATGAAGTGTCCGCAGGCTGTCGCTGCGAGCTTTTGTACAGTGCTTCCGCTGACAGAATTATAACTGAGATTCCCGGCGCCTTGGAGAACTGAGATCTTATGCGTCGCTACCGTTAATTTTCCTTCGGAACCGTTGAAAACGGAAAATACGGAGGCGAGAAGGCTTTCAACTGCTGTGGAGTCTGAGCACTGAAGAGCGAGACGGCGGCAAGCATCTGCAGCTTCTTCGCGCACAAGGTCTTCTTTGGAGTGAAGGTTTGCAAATAAGCCTTTGCTTATGTCTTGACTGTAACGACTTAGGTCGAGGCTTAAACCGGTAAGTATATGACCTACTGACTCGATTATGATTTCTGGATTTCGAAGCATTGATTTTTGTAGCGCTGGCAGTAGTTGGTTTTTAAAATCATCGTGGGATACTCGATGTAAGAGATGGACAGCTGAGTCGACCACATAGAGCTCTGGCTTCTTTTTGCAACTGATGCACACTTTTATGAACGCTTCGAGAGTACCGTTCTGCAAAAACAAAGCAGATTGTATGTATAATAGGATTGCAAAATACAAATGCAGATGGGTTTGTAAGCAATATTAAATATATATCTCGAGATTATACGTGTAAGGGGGCGTTCATATATCACGTGCCCCGAAATGGGGGGTGGATGGTTCTTAAAGCCGATCACGTTATACCCTTAAATCATAAATTGAAATAAAGTCGTAAATTAAACTTGAAATTAGTCAAATACAGGATAGGGTTAATTAATGCAATGAACAGTAAAGTGTTGAAAAATCCTTTTTAAGGTTCCCTATCATTTTACGAAGTCACGTGAGATTGGAGGGTGTAGGGCGTTCAGGAAAGAAGTATTGTATTTTTTAAAGTGAAAAAAATGTTTTCTTCATTATCCTCAATTATTCGCTTTCTTAAAATAATAATTCATTACAACATTTTTGAATCGAAAAATTGAAAAAAGTGTTTTTGACATGGCGATCAAAATTTTGTCCACTGACAGATTATCATTTTTTAATGAATTAAATTGTTTCATTAGTTTTTGCAGGATGCACGCTTTCTCACTATTTCTTACCAGTCGGGTGAACAGGTTCGCGCTCCACGCTATTTAAAAAAGTGGCCAATAACGCTAATTTTCTCAAAAGCTTCTCTCTATATTTTCTCAGAAGTGGTTGATTTATTTTTATGAAACTTTTTCTCCTCAAATCAGAAACTAATAATCTAGAAACCGGATTCTCAAACCAAAAGCTATCTCGTTCACTTACTTGAAACTGACTGATTTTTTTAAATCAAACACTTTTCGTCATCATTCAGTAACTAATAATACAGAAATTAAATCGACAGTTTTTAATTCAAGTGCAAATTAGATTTATAGAACGTTTTGTGTACCTCCTGGAAAACGGTCAAATGTGGGTGTTATACGTTTTGCTGTACCACCCTTCTACTATATCTAAATAAACAATTATGGACTAAACTATTTTTTAAATTAAATACGCCTAGGTTTCTTTACTAAAATTTGTTACAATTATCAATGGGCCTTTTTTAAATTTGACTTTACACCTAGAACATCCTTAACAGTTGGTGACGTTTAAGGTATATAGTATACTTCAAAATTTTAAATTATTTAAAGGATAAAGAATTGAACCTTTTTATATTCAAGGTCGCAAAATTGATGAATTCCAGAAATAGCTATTCAAAACAGAAGTTTTATAACGTAAAGTTTCGAACTGAACATTTAAAAATATACAGACTTAAAATTCATGTAAATTTAAACCTGTGAAACCGAACGATTTAAAAAATGGTGCTATAAAAATTAAGCGTTTTTAGAATTAGGAATCCGTAGTTAAATGAAAGATTTAAAATTTGAAAACATTTCGAACTGAACATTTTTGAATCTTAGATTTTTGAAAATTAAACTGAACTAGCATTTAGGTCAATAAATTTAGATTTTTACTTCGAAAAAATATTCATACCTCGGATGAACTTTGTTACAGGAGTTCATTTTACAATTAGTGCAAAAAATATTATATTAAAAACCATGGAAACATCTCTCTAAATATCTCACGATAAGATTTCCTTACAATAAAAGAAATAGAATTGAATTCTCAACAAGTTAGGTTCTAATCTAATGTTTAATAATAATTATGTAATTAGTCTCACAATCAATTGAATAATTCTAAGTAGCTATCCATAAATTACGTAACGCAATTGAGAATGGGGACGAGGGTGAGGCCTGAAGAACTACAATTTTTTGTAATAACATGAACTTTCAGTTTCAAAAAATGCAACAACAATAACTGATCTTTCGAAACCCAAAAAACCAAAATTGCCTTTATTAAAATACGTCATTTTTGTAGATAAAGTTCTAAATGTGTTTTACAAGTCCTGTAAGTTTCATAGTGGGAAAGCTAGTGGTTCACAAGAAAAAAAATTTTCATTCAACGTCTGGTACAATGAAATGTCTACAACCGCTGTATTTCACAGTAGGATAGAAGCCCAGAAAAACTGTTCAAAAGACGAAAAATAATCCGATTTGTATCAAATTCATTACCTTGGGGTTTTTTCAGTTACTGATTCGAAATATCGCAACAAGAAATGAAAATTCAAAAAAGTGGATCCAATATGGCGACAAAACACCTTTTTTAAATGGCCAACGACCATGCCACGCTGAAAAAACCAGTTCTCGTCAGATCACTGAAGTTAAGCAGCGTTGGGCGCGGTTAGTACTTGGATGGGTGACCATTCGAGAATACTGTCTGCTGTTGGCATATTATGGGTGTGGTGAGCCCAAACTTGTAGTTATTTATAACTACAAGAAAACTATCCACCTAGAAACACTACCCAAATCGGGTAATGTCACGCCTACCCTGAAAGGGAAATGGCTTAATGGTATACATAAACTCATTTTTTGTGGGTCTTCTGAGTCAGAAATTCCAAAAATTATTTTAAAAATTCCAAATAAAAAATGGCGGATTCAAAATAGCGCCAAGATATACAAAAATTATTTTTAATACAATATTTGGAATCTGTGACACAAAAAACGCTCTAGAAAATGAGTTTTAAACAAATCATAGAATTTTTACAAATATGCTCTCAAATTTCGATCCGTTATTTTGAATTTTCATTTTTTGATGCGATATTTCAGTTTTTTTACTAAGAAAACCTCAACCGAGTGAGTTTTATGCAAATTGGATTACTTTTCTACTTTTAGCCAGTTTTTCGTTACTTCTATCCCGCTGTGTAACGCTACGGTAATGGACATTTCATCGTGCCGGACATTGAATGCAAATTTTTTCTAGTGAAACACTAGCTGTCCCACTATGAAACGTACCGAAATTGTAAAACACATTTAGACCTTTATCTGAAAAAAATTAACAATTTAAAAAAAACGAATTTTCAAAAATATGATCTTTATTGTTGGGTTTTCAAAAGTGAATATTTTATTACTTTAGTAATTTTGTGCATCTGAAAGTCTATTTTATTACAAAAAATTGTAAGACCTTAGAAAGTTAAATCGGTTAACTGGAACCAAAGATACGGAATTTTCGAGAAAAAAAAGTACAAAAAATTTCAAAGTACCGTTTCTCTTCAATACACCTAGTAACAGCCAAATCCTATTTAAACACAAAAATTCTTGTGATTACTTGGCATGGACTCCATCCTCTACAAAAATACCCCTAACAATATTTTGTATAGAGAATTTATATATCATTCTTTAATTTTCAGAAAAATTTACAGTCGGAAAGATAAGCTATTTCACATAAACCATTTTATGTACAATTAAAAAAAAAACTTTATTTCAAAATTCCCCAGCATTTCCCTAACCAATTTTTAGTTTTCTTTGACCATTAATATTTAAAAATCAGAATTGGAATCATTTGAAGATTTCACTTTTTATACACTTTTGTACAATTCATAAGATTACCCTTCAAAATAGATCTTGATTATTCTTAACAGTTGTATAAAGATCCTCTTATAGAAATTCCCTTTCTTTTCCCTGATTTCCAGCTTATCTCTAACCTGTGGCTACCCTGTTATTAATTATTCCTAAATTTTGCTCCTTTTAAATCTAAAGTTACTAGCATAATATTAAATTTCAAGAAGTGCTTAAATATTTGCAATTCTTTCAAAAATTGCACAGTTTCATGTGATATTAAGTGACATTCAAAGTAATTTTTGATAAGCTTTTCTAGGGTAAAGGAACCAATTGTCGAGGTAATAGTCAACCTGAAATTTTACTATCATCTTTCTTATAAACAAAACCTCCTACAACTTTGAAACTTATTTGTTTGGATAGAAAATGTATCCAACTTTAATTTCTATATGTATTATTATACATAAAATTAAAACTTAAGATAAAAAACGATAAAAAGACAATATGTCAAAAACACAATTTCTTGATGTGCACTCCCCAATCGCTCGAGTGCTGTAGACCCATTTGTCGAGGATATGGCACGAATTGGCAACTTAACCAAAAAATTAAAATGAAGGAGAAATTTACTTGATTACTGAATAACATTATAGAATAAAGTTTAATAAATGACACGCATTAACTAAAAATGCCACTTAAAAGATAGAACGCTGGTAATTAGAGAATTAAATAAGAAATATTAAATACCGAGTTGAAATTTAAAAAAGTATAAGAAGATTTTATTCTGGTTTTCTTTATTTAAAAAAGGAAAAAATATTAATGCTCTAATTGACAAGCTCACAAAATTCCCGAATACATATATATTTAAATGTAATAATCCTTACACTGAGCGAAGAATTCCCGTGTAGTTCGGGTTTACACCCCAAT
>CAKNYM010015647.1:0-13475 GCA_932195095.1 Andricus curvator | reverse complement strand
TATCTATTCCTTGAAAAATAGCCAAACTCTGAATTGTTTATGAAGATAGTTAAAATAATTAATAATTATATATTTGCAAAGTATCGTAGAAAAGAGTTATTGGAAATACATTCTTTCTTGTTACCCTAAACTAATTGGTCCTATTCGTTGAAAAAAGGCCAAGGTCTTAATTTGTTTAGGAAAATTATTTAAAAAATTAATAATTCTTGAAAATTTGCAAAGCATCATAAAAAAAATTAATCAGAAAGATATTCTTAGATAATTCTGTAAAAAAATTTAACTCATTTGTTGAAAAATACCTATCTTTGAAAATATCATTTTATTGAAGAGATTATTAAAGTACTGGAAGCAATTAACAAAAAGACTGAAATTAATGAAAATAAAAGTTGAAAAAAATTAAGCCTTTTCTATGAAAAATAACCAAACTCTGAATTTCGTTACAAAAATTGTTTAAATAAATAAATCGTAGTTCTTTGGAATTTGTAAAGTACTATAGAAAAGAGTCATCGCAAATACATTCTCAGTTAAATCTGTAAAAGAGAGAGAGAGAGAGAGAGAGAGAGAGAGGGATCTGCAAAGTGATCTGCTGAAAAGATTCAGTTTTCTTACTTGAAACATTGAAATAAAGCACTATGAATGATGAAATAAATTCAGCAATATTAAAATGTAATTCAAGAATACTGTGAATCAAACATTGAAAAATGACACAATGAACTATTGATACCATGGACATCTACTTTCTGGAACTCTTGAATCAACATTTCGTGTATAGAAATTTAATTAAATAATAATAAAAATGTTTAGTGAAGTATCGATTACGTATATTAAAATTTGCCATTTAAAGGTACAAGGATTCCTGGTTAACAGAATTATGGACATACAACAGTTGATTCAACTATTCCAACTTAGTAAACGAAACTCGGTTTCATAAACCAGGGATCCTGGGTTAATACATATTATGATAGAGTGCACGACTATCGGGTACGCTGCTTTTCTTGTAGTTGTAATCACGTTTCCCTGTTGAATCTGGAATTAACCTTAATCAAGTTAAATATACTCTTAAAATGTATGTGGAAGACCGAGAAGGAATGGAGGAGGAGGAGGATGATACGATAATATTATAGTTAAGTCAAGTAGGTACTGAAAATATTAGATTCACTGATTGTATACAATAAATCGTCTTTTATATGTTTTAAAAGCTGGTTTCTTGAAAACTTCAATGAATTCAGGTGAAAGGGATAAAGAAATATACATAAAACTTAAAAATTACATTTATTTAACTTATTTTATTATAATAAATTTAAAGAACTATATAATATTGAATGATAAAAAACTTATTGTTTACTTAGTACAGTGTTTTTACTATTTTTTCAGTGTTTTTAAATTGTAACTACAGGAAATGTTGAATCAATAATTTAAAATGTTAATTTAATGACATTTAACTAGCTGCTAAAGTTTTAACATCAGATACCAAAAATATTATTCAATAATAGCAAGCTCTCGTATTCCATTAACAATTGAAATAATTTCGTGTGCATTATTTATGTTTCCAGTTATTTGAGCTTGTAAAAGTAAGCGCAATCGATCTACAAATTTATTTGAATCCTCACAGTAATCTAAAATGTTTGCTTCTGTTTTTGCTTCTATTTCATATGCAGAGGAAATGTCACTTTCAGCATCATCATCACCCTCCTCCTCATCATCGTCATCATGATCATCATCATCAGATAGATAAATGTTTGTTTTTCGGCCTGCTGGCCCTGAAAAATTGCCTTGCTTACAACCTCCATGTTTTACAGAATTTGTCTTAAAATTAGTCCTTACAAACTAACATCCATCCACACCTTAATACTGCCTTAAGGGGATTTATCAGCGTTATAAAACGGTTTCCCAGTTTCTGGTCGCACGGTTGAATATTTTTTTCTGATATTTTGGATACCTCATCTAAATATTGGTCTGTTTTGGTGTCAAGTCTCGGTGTTTTGAAAAAATGTTTATATTTGACGTTATAAACAAAAAGAAAAGAACAATAGAAAAAAAATGCAGTGACGCTCAGTGCTAGCTGAGTGTGTATTTTCGAGGCCTGGGCAATCGACCCCCGTCAAATTTACAAGGCAGACTCCCCGGAGCGCAAGCGGAGAATCCGGAGCGCGTCGAATTACCCGAAACGAATCAACCTTGATGCAGGCCGGTTCAAAAAACTGAAATTATGAAAGCATCGCGTGATTCAATTTTAATTAGCATAAATAGTTTATTCATATAATTTCAAGAAAGTGCAAAAAAGATTCATGAAAATCGATTAATATTTGCAGTAATTATAGAAATGTTGAAGTGCAAACGATAGTATGCCTACAGCCTTCTATTTTGCCCCAATCCGCAATTATTATTTTTACATTCTCATTCTAATGAGAAGGATTGGTTTTATGTAAAATTTGACATAGTCGGTTTTCATCAAATCTCCACGTTTTGAGACCCCCTGAGCTAGAAAAAACGATTTTTACGAAGGTGTCTGTCTGTCTGTAGTCTGTCAGTCTGCCTGTAGCCACGATAACTTTCGAAAAAATGATCAGATTTGATTGAGCTTTGGCACACTTTTTTATGGCCGAAAAATAGAGAACGAGTTCGTTAACCAGCTATTTTGGATGAAAATCCAAAAAGTGAGCACATTTTGAAAATTTTTGAGACCACTTTTTTTGAAGATTTGAAAATTCTATGTACGGTTATTAGTATTACGCAAAATGACGAACAAAATATTCTTATGACTTTTCGTGATAAAAAAAAATTACTGGAGTTATAGCATTTTCAAAATTCCAAAAAACAAACGAAAATGAACATTTTAAGCCGAAAAACGCACGATATGAAAAAAAGTCAAGAGGAGAAAAACGTTGATTCCTGAACACCCTATAATATTTTCATAACAACTTTCTGAATTTTTTGAAAAATAAAAAATTCTAATTTTGATCGCACAAAAAATTAATGAAAAATCAAAAAAGCCATTTTGCTGTCAAACTATGCAAGATACCAGAAAAGATCATCTCACCAAAATTGTGCACCTAAAAAAGATCTACAAATTTCTTATCATTCACCTTTTGATATGACGCGTAGTTTTTGTTTTATTCGTAAAAAACAGCATTGAAAATAGAAAAATCAAATTTTCAGACGAATATTACCAGCTACGAAAAAATGACCGAAACAAAATTTGTTCATCCAAGGAAGTGGTACAAATTTATTGTGACTCACGTTTCGATAGGATGCGTGGTTTTTTTTATTCGTGAAAATAACATTGACAGTAAAAAAAATAAAATTTTTTAAAAAACAATGCAAGGTACGAAAACATATAAATGAACACAAATTGTGCATTCAAAAAAGACTTACAAGCCCGTAATCAATTTTTGTGGTAAGAATATATTGAAAATGAAAAAATTAACTTTTTTGATAAACGGCACAAGCTAAAATAAAATGTTAACTAATAAAATTTGTCGCCTGAATTATATCATTACTTTTCATTTGAAATCAAATACAAATTTAGTAATTTGTATATGAAGAACATATAACACGAAACACAAAGTGCGCGTTCAGTGTATTTACCAAATCGCATGCCGTAAGTGCGCTCAAACTTTTTTGTTTCTATCATACGGTTCAAATGATTTTCAAGTAAAGTATCGAGCGCGAAGCGCGAGTATCTGGATGAGAATGTGTTCCTTAAGGTCGATAGAACCTTGAGTAAATAAAGTTCCTTTTCAGTCTAAAATAAAAACAAATTTAACAATCACTTAATATGTAGAGGTTTTGAGAGTTTTATAATATTTGCAAACAAACTTTTTCTTTTCATCGAAGTCGAACACGAAGTTCAAAAATCTAGAGGAGCCGAGCGTAAAGCGCGATGTAAATACGCCCGAGCGTGTAGCGCGAGGTGAATACATAATCGAGCGCGAAGCGAGAGATAAATATATGATCGAGCGCGAAGCGCGAGATCCAACAGTCGCGCGCCCTAGGCGCGCTCAAACTTGCGAGCCGCGCGCGAAGCGCGCCATGAGAATGTGCCCGCGAAGCGGGCAGATTTTTTTTAAATTGAAGAGCGCACTGAAACTACTTCGAATGTTTGTGAGAGAGATTTACAGTAACTGTTTCTATGTACAATTCACAATAAACAGTTGTTATTATTTAATTTCAAATATTACGATTCGTAGGTATTTAACAATATTGTAATTTTGATTGAAAAAGTTTGTTCTTCTCTGGAAATAGTTTGAATTATCGTGACAGTGATTGTCAGTAACAATTTCTATAAAACAGTATACACAATTTTTTTGAAAATTGTGGAATTTTTGTGTTTTTTCAATTTCGGATTTCCCTTTATCATTTGAATTGCTGCAGATATTATTGAAAAGAACATAGGTTCAATTATATTTGTTAAAATAGAAAACCTAAACCAATGAAATAAGTAAATACAATACTGTGGCTTTTCGGCCTGCAAAATACCTTTTTTGGACTGAAATTGCTTCAAATTTTTGTGAGACAGATTTTCTGTCACTCATTCTATGTAATAATTAACAATAGATCATTCTTATTATCTATTCTTGTAATTTTAAATGTCACGAATTTCGCATGTATTTAAAAAAGCCATTTATTGATCCATTTTACCAGATCAATAAATCGGTTACCTAAGGCCCAAAGACACATACATCCTGCAATTTATATCCACACAAACTTGAAGTAGTTTGAGTGAAAAAAAACAATCTTTCCAGGCCAAAGTGCCATTTCTTTACAAGATTGACACTTGTTGTGTTTTAACAAATATAATGAAACCTATGTTATTTTCAAGGATATCTGCGTCAATTTACGATGTGCCAACAGCACGCAGTATTCTTGAATGGTCACCCATCCAAGTGCTAACCGCGCCCAACGCTGCTTAACTTCAGTGATCTGACGAGAACTGGTTTTTTCAGCGTGATATGGCCGTTGGCAATAATATAATATAATATTATTATTGTTTTTATAATTTTTTTATATAATTAATATATCGTAATATTTTTAATTAAGTAATAAGAATAAATAATAAATTTTTATTGTCAATTTTACATAGAATCAGTTACTCAAACTTGGACTCCTCTGAATCATTCAAGATAATTCAGATATTCTGGGAAATGATACATATGTCATTCTATTTGTTCATTTTATAAGCAATGGAAATGAAGAAATTAAAATTTTTGGTATTTTTCCGTTAGAAAACTCGGCTTTCGCCAATTTTTTTTTAAATGGCAGGTGGATATAAATTGCAGGATGTATGTGTCTTTTGGTCTTAGGTAACCGATTTATTGATCTGGTAAAATGGATCAATAAATGGCTTTTTTAAATACATGAAAAATTCATGACATTTAAAATTACAAGAATAGATAATAAGAATGATCTATTGTTCATTTTTACATAGATTTAGTGACAGCAAATCTGTCTCACAAAAATTTGAAGCAATTTCAGTGCAAAAAAAAAAGTATTTTGCAGGCCGAAAAGTCACAGTTTAGGATTTACTTATTTCATTTGTTTAGGATTTGTATTTTAACAAATATAATTGAACCTATGTTCTTTTCAATAATATCTGCAGCAATTCAAATGATAAAGGAAAATTCGAAATTGAAAAAGCACAAATTCCACAATTTTCAAAAAAAATGGTGTATAATGTTTCATATAAATTGTTACTGAAAATCACTCTCACGAGAATTCAAACTATTTCCAGAGAAGAACAAACTTTTTTCAATAGAAATGACAATATTGTTAAATACCTACGAATCGTAATATTTAAAATTAAATAATAACAACTGTTTATTGTGAATTTTACACAGAAACAGTTACTGTAAATCTCTCTCACAAACATTCGAAGCAGTTTCAGTGCAAAAAAAATTATTTTACATGACAAAGTTTTATATTTACTTATTTAATTTGTTTACAAAATCAACAACTGTTGTATTTGAACACACATAATCAAACATTTATCACTCTTCCGAATATCTACATAATTTGAGATAATAAAGGAAGAACCGAAATAGAAAAAACCACAAATTCCAAATTTTTTCAAAATTGTTTAAAACATTTGCAATTGTTGATGTTTCATAAAAATTGTGACTTACAGTCACTCTCACTATAATTTAAAGCATATTCATCCGAAAACAAATTTTTTTCAACAAAAATTACACTATGTGGCTGTTTGTTAATGTTATTTGTTTATAACAATTAAAACAGGCAATAATCAAATTATTTGCATTCTTGGAGTACTCTTGCGTCGTTTTAAGATGATTCTCATTCTATGCAAACCGCCATTGAAGAGTAAATAATGATTTTGTGAAAAATGTCGATTTTTTCATACTTCGAGTAAACATATAATAAATAAACAAATGCAAATGCAACAATCTCTGACTAAGGTGCTCTTGGAAATTTAGCGCTCTTCAATTAAAAAATAAATAAATGCGGATTGGGGCAAAATTGAAGGCATACTATCGTTTGCACTTCAACATTTCTATTATTACTGCAAATATTAACCGATTTTCATGAATTTTTTTCACTTTCTTCAAATTATATGAATAAATTATTTATGCTAATTAAAATTGAATCACATGATGCTTTCATAATTTCAGTTTTTTGAACCGGCCTGCATCTCATAACAATGAAAGGTGGATTCGTTTCGGGTAATTCGATGCGCTCCGGATTCTCCGCTCGCGCTCCGGGGAGTGTGCCTCGTAAATTTGACGGGGGGCGATTGCCCAGGCCTCGAAAATACACACTCGGCTAGTACTGAGCGTCACTTCATTTTGTTCTATTGTTCTTTTCTTTTTGTTTATAACGTCAAATATAAACATTTTTTCAAATAACCGAGACTTGACACCAAAACAGACCAATATTTAGATGAGGTATGCAAAATAACAGACAAAAATATTCAACCGTGCGGCCAGAAACTGGGAAACCGTTTTATAACGCTGATAAATCCCCTTAATTCTACGACCGCTCGCTCTTTTCGCTTTGCCTTCATGTCCCTATCTTTCGCCTTGCCTCGCATTGTCAACCTCTGCCTCTGCGGTTACTATCTAATACTCATCTACTAATTATTTACAATTTCGCTTATATTTACTTCCTCTCCTCTTGACAATCTTTCTCTCCATTTCTCTTCCTCCTTCCTTCTCTTCTTCTCCATCTCACCCAACACCCATTTCACCCATGTAACCGCCCTTTTGTCTCCTCTTGCATGCAGTAATACCTAAATGCTTATCTTACTCCTTTCCACTCCCTCACAATCCTCCAGCCAGTGTTCCACCCTTGTATACCTTTTCCCGCACAATTCACACATTCTCTTCTCCCTAGGAAGCCAGAACCTATTAAAACCCTGACCACAAACTCCCCCGATCCCTTGCCAACCTAACATCACTTTCTTATCTTAATATAACATCTCTTAACGATATTGTTGATTTCGATTGTCACGATTATATCGTTTTCGTCTGCTATGCGTGTTACACGAGGAATCAGTGGGCTAGAAAGCAATGGAACATGTCACGATTAATCATTTCCGCCTGCTATATGCGTGTGACACAAGGCATCAGTGCGTTAGAAAGTGATGGAACGTGTAATGATTTTTTTTTCTTCAGTTGAAGTCATTGATCCCAACCGCAGCTGCCTTGATCTGCGCTTGCTTGGATTATAGTGACGTTTATTGGCTACAGTGCGCGTCTGCATTGAAATTTTAAATACGTACGCGAACTAGAGCCAATGAGTGATATTCAGTCGAAGCATGCGCATGTCTCTCGGGATCACTGTTGGAAATAGTAATCGAATCGAATATATGAATAAATGATGAAAGAAATAAAGTTGGTGAGTAAAGAGAAGAGTATAGCGTCATGGCGTGTTACTGTTATTGTGTTGAATGGAAACAGAGATAGAAAGAGATTGAATTAGTGTTGCCAACCCTTGCACTGTAAAGTCTGTAAATGGCGAAATACATGAAATATATTATGAGGTGAGTAATGAACCATAACCTCAACTGTTATGATAGTCTGTTTTTAACCTTTTTACGCAAACAAGAAATTGTCACATCGATCATTTTTACGCTCTATAGCTGTGATTTCTATTATAATTTAATTATAGTTATCATATTAAATATCATTTGTGAAACTCGTGTACGTTTCGGTTCTACTTTACCTATAGGATTAACATCTCCATTTCCTTATAGTAACATATTCGAATAATTATTTTTTTCGGTTTGAGTAGGAGAATGTCAGAGATCTGTGTATGTGTATACAGATCAAACATTTTATAATTTAAAAAAAATATGTTCAAATTAAGCATTTTTACGCTTTTAAGGGACACTCCTATTTTAAAAACAAATCATCGATACTTTGAGGAATTGATTTTGATAATTTGAAGGGATTTCAAAGAAGTTTAAAAACTATAGGATATTTTTTCATAATCCAAGGAATTTTCAAGAATTTTACACAATTGCAAGGAATTTCAAAAGATTTCGAAGAATTTGAAATAGTTTGAGATATTATGAAAGATTTTAAGGCGTTTTCAATTGACTTCAAAAGATTTCAAATTGTTATATATTGTAGGAAAATATTTGAGAGAATTTCAGAAGATTCCAAGGAATTTGTTATTTATTGTAATAATTTGAAGGAACTTTAAAGAACTGGGCATATTTTAGGGCATTTGAAAAGAATCCAAGGCATTTGAAATGCCAAAAGATTTTAAAGGGTTTGCAATATTTTAGGATATTTTAACAGATTTCAAGGAATTTTCAACTGATTTTAGTAATTTATTTGATTCAAAAATATTTGAAATATTTTAGAGTATCTTAATAGATTACAAGGTATTTTCGGAAGCTTTAAAATGTTTCGAGTAATTTGAAAATATTTAAACTAAATCTTTAGGAAATTTTAAAATATTGCAGGTATTTCTTTCAACAATTTCGAACGATTTTAACGGATTAGGAGTATTAGATAATTTCAAAAGAATGCAAAGCATTTAAAAAAGATTTACATAATTTAAAGGAGTTTACCAATTTTTTAGAGGATTTGAAAACTTTTAGAGTATTTTAAAATATTCCAAGGAATTTTCAATTTATTTCAGTAATTTAATTGATTTCAGAAAATTTGAGATATTTTAGAGTATTTAAAAAAATTTCACGGCGTTTTCGAAAGCTTTACAACATTTTAAGGAATTTAAAAGAAATATTAAGGGTTTGGAAACTTGTAGAGTATTTTAAAAGATTCTAAGGAATTTTCAGTTGGGTTTAGTAATTTAACTGATATCAGATGATTTTAAAAGATTCTGAGTCATTTTCGAAAGCTTCAAAAAGTTTCAAGCGATTTTAAAGATGTCAAAGTACTTGAAAGATTTTAGGGAATGTTTAAAGATTCGAAGGAATTTTGTATTCATTTCAATAATTTGAAGAAATTTCAAAGGATTGGAAATATTATAGGGTGTTTTTGAAGAATCTGAGGCATTTTTAATTGATTTCAGTAATTTAATTTGATTTCAGAGGATTTAAAAAATATCAAGTGATTTTGAAAGATTTCAACTGAATATATATTTTAAGAAAATATTTCAGAGAATTTCAGAAGATTTCAAGGAATTTTTTTTTCAATAATTTGAAAAAATTTTAAAGGATTGGGCATATTGTAGTGTATTTAAAAAGAATCCAAGGCACTTCAAAGAGACGTCAATAATTCCAAGGAATTTTAAAAGATCTTAAAGGGCTTAAAATATTTAAGGGAATTTTGAAGGGTTTCAAGGAATTTTGTATTTATTTCCATAATTTGAAGCAATTTTTAAAGATTAAAAATATTTTAGAGTATTTAAAAAAAATCCAAGGCATTTTGAAGAGATTTTAACAATTTGAAGGAATTTCGACAAAATTAGAGGATTTGAAAACTTTTAGAGTTTTCTTTAAGATTCCAAGGATTTTTCATTTGATTTCAGTAATTTAATTGATTTCAGAGGATTTTAAATATTCTAGAGTAATTTAAAAGATTCCAAGGCGTTTTCGAAAGCTTTGAAATGTTTTTAGTGATTTTTAAAGTTTTAAAGGTCTCAAAATATTTTGGGTAATTTCTAATGACTCCAATGAATTTTTTTTATTTGAATAATTTGAAGGAATTTCAAAGGATTCAAAATATTTTAGGCTGTTTTTAAAATTTTCATTTGATTTTAAAGAGATTAACAAAATTTCAAGAATCCAAGCAATTTTCAATTGATTTCAGTAATTGATTTCAGAGGATTTTAAATATTTTAGAGTATTTTAAAATATTTCAAGGCGTTTCAGACAAAAAATTCAAGTTTCAAGGAATTTAAAAAATGTTTCAAGGATTTGAAAATCTTTAGATTATTCTAGAAGATTTCAAGGAGTTTTCAATTAACTTCAGTAATTCAATTGATTTCAGAGGATTTGAAATATTTTTGAGTATTTTAGAAGACTCCAAGGTATTTTCGAACACTTAAAAAAGTTTCAACTTTCAAGTAATTTAAAAATATTTCAAATAAATATATAAGGAATTTGAAAAGACTCCAAAGCATTTCCAAGCGATTTCAATAATTTAAAGGAATTTCAAAAAATTGTAAAGGATTTGAGAACTTCTAGATTATTTTAAAAGATGTCAAGACATTTTCGAAAGCTTAAAAAAGTTTCAAGTGATATTTAAAGAATTTTTTTATTTCGATTATTTGAAAGAATTTCAAAATATTGGAAATATTTTAGGGTGTTTTTACGAATTGCAAGGGATTTTGAAGAGCTTGAAAAAATTCAAGGAATTCCAAAATATTTTGAAGGATTTCAAAGATCTCAAGGTATTTTGAAAGATCCTAAGAATTTTTAAATTGATTTCAGTAATTTAATGTCACTCATAGGATTTGAATTATTTTATGGTATTTTAAAAGATTCTAGGACACTTTTAAAAGCTTTAAAATGTTTCATTTGATTTCAAAATATTTCAAAGTATTTGAAGAGTATTTAAGAGTATTTCAAAAGATTATAATGAATATTTAATTGATATTAGAGAATTTGAAATATTTTCAAAGTATTTAAAAAGATTCTAAAGCATTTCCAAGAGATTTGAAAAAATTTTCATGGGGTATTGTATTAAAGAGTTTCCTGAAATTTCGAAAATATAGATCGATTTGATAGGGCCTATGCCAGGTTTTATGGTATATTAAAAGATTCCAAGGAATTTTCAAATGATTTCGATAACAATATAGGATTTAAAATGATTTAAAATATTTCAGGGTACTTCAGAAGATTCCCAAGTGATATTGTAAGATTTCCGGGGATTTTAATGATTTTAAGGGATTTTGAAAGCTCACAAGGTATTTTGATAAATTTTCCAGGATTTCAGGTTATATCATCAGATTTCATGTAATTTCAAGGGATATTATAATATTTAAATAGATTTCTGAGAATTTATTCACAAGAATTCATGGATTTCGTATGATTTCAAAAAGATTTTCAAATATTTCAAGGTATTATCAAAGATTTTAAAGAATTTGAAAGATTTTAGGATATCTTAACAGATTCCAAGGAATTTTCAATTAATTCAAAGAATTTGAAATATTTAAGGTATTTTTAAAAACCAAAGGAATTTCGAAGAGCTACAATACATTTCAAAAGATTTTAAAGGATTTGAAATATCTAAGGGTATTTTCAAAATTTTCAAGGGATTTTCAAGAACTTTACAGAGTTTCAAGTGATTTCAAGAGCTTCCAAAGAATTTGAAATATTTTAGGGAATTTCAAAAGAGGATTTCTCTGTTTTTTAAAGGATTTTAAAAGTTTTCTAGGTTTTTGAATAAATGTCAAGAAGTTTAAGAAGTATCGTCAGATTTAATTCTACTGAAGTCAATGTATTTTTTGATTTCTGTTTAGTTTTTGTTTCATTCATCTGGAAGTCGGCACTTCATCAAATTCTTTTAAATTTCCTAGAATTTTTCTAAACTCATTTTAAACTTACTGAATTCAATGCATTTTTCATATTTTTCATTTCTCGTAAATTTTACTAAATGCACTCCAATTTAACTGAAATCAAGGAAATTTTGGGGATTTTTTCAATCTTTCTGAATTTAAGTTGAATTATTTTGAAGTTTTATGAAATTATCCTGAATTCGTTAAAATTTACCTGGAATTTTTATAAATTTCATCGAGTTCTTTGAAATTCCTTTAAATTTAAAAGGACATTGGTTATATTATTAACACTAGAAGTACCGGGATTTTCTGCCGCCTTTGGTTACCACGAGGGGTCAATCGACCTCTACCTGCGTTGGATGTCAAATGATGATTTTAAACAGTTTCTACCGTCAAAAGTTAATGATAGAAGTATGCTATATTCATATTACATCGTTAATATAAGTGGAGAAGAGTAGTGAGTCCTGAAAAAGTACAACAAAGAAGTTAAAATGCTCGCCTACCCCAGCGTAGTCCTACCGACGTCGCTTCTGCTGCTACTGCAACAGCAAGCTAAATCGTTTGGTGCCGCTGTACTCCCCAATCCGAGTATATGCCGTTCATTTCAACTTACTGCAAATGTGGTTATTCCTAGCGCTTTACTATAAACGTAGAACGTTATACACCGGTAGTAGAACTGATAGTCCGAAAATGTTTTGTAATGAAATAACAGCCAAAACGCGATAGGGGTCAATTGACCCCTGCCGGTAACAGACTATAAAAACTCGATTTTTTTTAAAGTGCGCATCCAATATTTCCGAAAAAATGGCGAAATACTCCTATTTATAAATAATTAAAAGTCACAAAACGCCATCTCTCTGCAAGCAACCGCTGCGGAGATTTACCGCTTTAAAAATCGAAAGGGGTCATTTGACCCCGCCCGGTACTTCTAGTGTTAATCCTCATTAGTCACTGTTAGTCACTTTTTGGGTTGGGAATTAATCGCTTTTGGTCAATCCTTTTGTTTCACTTTCAATTTTCTTAAACAAATTAGGCTGTTGCAGCCTATAAATTGAAAATGTATAAATTCAAATTTGTTTTAATCCTATTATAAAAGAATCTATGTGTAAATAAAGTTACAAGTTCAGAATTTTGGTCTTATTAATGGCCAGGGAATTTTGAAAACGAAGTTTTGCGAAAACCCTGATAATATATATATATATAATTTTAAAAAAAGTTAAACAACCACCGCAGGGTCTCACTAAGAGCAACTGCCATCCAACAAAATGCCAATAGCCCCCAGTAGCACCGCGGTAAATCACACCTATGGCCACGTCTCACAACCGTGAGATGGGTGGTCATAGGCAACGACAAAATCACAACGACAGGCCGGCGAAACCCTCGTGTGTCTTGAGGACACGAAGCGACGCAAGGATGACAGCTTTCTGCATCCATCTCGCAAGTGCCTTGGCATATTTTTGGCACGCGGGTATGGCTTTAAGGTTACGAACCAGTGATAGTTTCGCACCTCCTAGAGCACCTATCACAAGGACAATTACTTGTACGGA
>CAKNYM010015644.1:0-14879 GCA_932195095.1 Andricus curvator | reverse complement strand
AAACACACCCGAGATGAAAAATAAAGTAAATAAGCAAAGTTTTGATGAGAATCTGCCCGCTTATCGGGCCGATTTTTTCACTGTTAATGTTATTTTTTACGAATAAAACAAAAACTACACATCCTATCAAAAAGTGACCCATGAGAAATTTGTAGATCTTTTTTGAATGCACAATTTTAGTCCAGCCATCATTTGTCGTATCTTGCATAGTTTGACCGTAAAATTGATTTTTTGGATTTTTCATTATTTCTTGTGCAATAGAAATGTGAATTTTCGATTTTTCAAGAAAATTCAAAAAGTCATTACGATAATCTTGTAGGGCGTGCAAACAGAAACACTTTTCTTGTCCTGACTTTTTTTTGTATCGTGCGTTTTTTGGCTGAAAATGTGAATTTTCGTTTTTTCTTTTGGATTTTGAAAATGCTGTAACTCGGAAAATTTTCATTTTATCGAAAAATGTCATGAGAATAAAATATTTCAATTTTCAATTACTATAAGCAGCCGTACATATAATTTCCAAATTTTGAAAAAAACGGTCCAAAAAATTTTCAAAATGCCCTCACTTTTTGAATTTTCATCCAAAATGGCTGGCTAACGAACTTGACCTGTAGTTTAGGAGACTAAAAGAGTATACCAAAGGCCAGTCCAAACGGTCAATTCTTTCGAAAGTTATCGTGTTCACAGACAGACATACAGGCAGACAGACACATTCGTAAAAACCTGTTTTTTGGGTTCAGGGGGTCTCAAAACGTAAACATTTGACAAAAACCGGGGGGGTCAAATTTTACACAAATCTAATACCTCCTCTAGATGAGAATGTAAAAATCGAATATTTATACTGATTTTCTTTATTTTATTAAAAAATACAATGAAATAAATCTATACAATCAATAAATTGAATAAAATCACTGAAAGCAATAAATTAAAATTATTATCAATAAAATAAAATAAATAAACAACATCAAGAAAATCACTAAAATCAACACAATTTTGATTTTATTGATTATAATTTGATTTTATTGATTTTAGTGATTTTATTCAATTCATTGATTTATTTCATTGTATTTTGTGATGAAATAAAGAAAATCAATATGAATATTTGATTTTTTTATTGAAAAATACGTTCAAATAAATGAATCAAAAAAATCAATAAATTGAATGAAATCACTAAAATCAATTTATTATCAATAAAATGAACAACATCAATAACATCAACCAAATCAATCAAATAAAATGTATACTGGTTTCACTGATTTCACTGATTTCATTGATTTTACTTATTTTATTCATTTTATTCGTTTTATTCCTTTTATTAATTTTATTGACTTCATTCATGTTCTTCATTTTATTGATAATTTATTGGAGGATAATGGGAATTCCTTAGCACCCCCGCCCTCCAAAAGCTTATCACAAAAAAGGTTTTTCTTGCTCCACTCTATTAAAAAAATATTCATATTTATCAGCAAAAAATTGTCATAACTTTACAAATAACTAGTTTTTATAATTTTGGAAATCCCGAAATTTATGCGTGAATCAAAGAAATGATTGATAAAAAAAATCAATATATTGATAAAAAAAATCAATAGGTTGATAAAAATATTTTTGTGTCAAAAATAATCATTTTTGTATTCCTAAAATATATTTTTGAAACTCTTTATTATTGTTTTTATAATATTTATGCATATTCACAGTAATCTATTGAAAAAAAATTAGAAAGAAAAAAAATTTGAAAAAAGTACGAGGACACGAACGCATGACGGCAGAGTCTGTAGCCTAGAACCTAGCCCATGATCCTGACGCTGCTTACTCTATCGGCCCATAATTCAAACCCATAGTGATTCTACGCGCATTTCTTCAGAGCATCGCAGCGCGAATTTGACAGGTGGTCTATATGCCGCGTTTGCTCTGCTGCTTATCTGTACAGTCTTATGGTCTTCACATACACAGGACATCTCAATTTTATTCTGCTCTTTTCTCCATTTCGCGACGTATTTCGCAAAATTGAGGTTCACCATCATCATGTTTTGTGTCTTCGGATATCGGATGACCTCTGAAAATGCTTCTGTGATGTCAGAATTGTGAGTAAAAAAAAGAAATTTGCGAACTGTTCTCGCCGTTCAAATGCTGTCTTCTGCTATCCGCAGATTTCTCCCTGTCGAAAAATTTATAATTTCCGTGAAAATAATAATTGGCTCAGCAAAAGGCTTCATTCCTCTAAATTTTATTGATCCGAGGATCTCGCAAAACCCCGGATATTTGACAAGTTTTCTTTCTTTTGTTCTCAAATACTTGGGAAAAATTGTATATGAAGTCAGTGCCTTAACAATCAAGAAAAAAAATTCAAATTCGGATTGAACCAACACCCTTCAGGGTGTTGGTTAGAGCCGACTTGGAATTTTTTTCTAGGCACGGCACTGACTCCATATATATTTTTTCCCAAGCATTTGAGAACGAAAGAAAGAAAACTTGTCAAAATATCCGGGGTTTTGCGAGATCCTGAGATCAACAAAATCGATAGGAGTGAAGCCTTTTGCTCAGGCAATCATTATTTCCACGGAAATTATAAATTTTGCGAAAGGGAGAAATCTGCGGATAGCAGAAGACAGCATTTGAACGGCGAGAACCGTTCACAAATTTATTTTTTTACTCACAATTCTGACATCACAGAAGCATTTTCAGAGGTCATGCAATATTCGAAGACCCAAAACTTGATGATGGCGAACCTAAATTTTTCGAAATACGTCGCGAAATGGAGAAAAATGTAGAATAAAATTGAGATGTCCTGTATATGTGAAGACAATAAGACATTAGACTGTAGTAGTAAGCAGCAAAGCAAACGCGGCATATAGACCATCTGTCAAATTCGCGCTGCAATGCTCTGAAGTCCCCACCACACATTCCCACTCGCGAAATCGGGGCGCCCTTTCTTATCGACCGCGAGTCCAGGCTTCGAGTCTCAGCCAAAGATAAGGCAGTTTTCAATTGAGAAATAAAAATAAAAAATCTGAATAAAATTGACTACAAAATATTGGAATAGTTTTTGCAGACAGCATCTGCAAATGCACCAATTTTATAGATAAACCAATTTATGATTGTATGTAAATTTGTAAATTTACCCAGTTTGAAATTATAACTTTGAAATTATAATTTGAAAATTTTGAAATTATAATTTTGAAATCATAAATTATAAATTCATCAAGTTACTCAGCAATAAATTCCAAAACCATAAAATTCGAATTCTGAAATATCCAAATTAGGCCCTCTGCAAATTTATTTATGAATTCCAAGTTTATCAAGTCGTCCAACTATAAATTAATTATATCAAGAAGCCTGTAAAGTTGTATGAAAAACGTCTTACGCGAGTTATGAATAGCCCTGTAGTTAGAGTTTAGGGGAGTGCACGTAACGGGGGACACGGATTTTGATTATCTTTTGTGAGCGAAGAGGGCCTCATTTGAGATGAAAAAAGCTGAAACAGTTTACTAAGATAGAAAGCGGTTTGCGAAAAAAAGGGTTACAAGATATCCGCGCACAATTACTATCGGTTTGAATTACAGGTTGATCGAGTAAGCAGCGTCAGGGTAATGGTCTAGGTTCTAGGCTACAGACTCTGCCGTCATGCGTTCGCGTCCTCCCACTTTTTTCAAATTTTGTCTCTTTCTAATTTTTTTTCAATAGATTACCGTGAATATGCAAAAATATTATAAAAACAATAATAAAGAGTTTCAAAAATATATTTTAGGAATACAAAAATTATTATTGTTGACACAAAAATATTTTTATCAATATATTGATTTTTGTTATAAATCATTTCTTTGATTCATGCATAAATTTCGGGATTTCTGAAATTATAAAAACTAGTTATTTGTAAAGTTATGAAGAGTGGCGCTGCGATCGCAGCGAGTGTGTCGCGGCTTGGCGTCGGTCCGTGTTTTTTCGCCTTGGTTGACGGATCTTTGGGCTGGAGACGCCATTGGTGCTTGAGTTGTTTTCCAGGTGTCTTCTGAACGTGAGGAGATAATAGTTTTTGTAGGGGAGTGTTCTTACTGTTGGTAACGGAGTGGTTCTGGAGGTGAGCAACTTGCCCTCTAGGTTAGGAAGATGGCGGACAGTGAGGTTGAGGACAGTGGGGAGGGAAGTCGGGAAGGAATCCATCCCGCCAACGAAGCAGATCGCTCTACAAGTGATTACACGGGAGTTCCGATAGATGAAGCGATGGGTCTAGCGGAAGATGAGGCCCCGGAAGAGGTGGACGGTAGCTCAGAGGTGATTCTGGGGGACAAAACTGGAGCTCAAACAAAAAAGATTGAGGGGCGCCCCAGGAAGCGTGAAGAGGGACAGGGGAAAATAGTTAACTATTTCTTGAGAAGTGGGAACGCGAAAGATGATGAGGCACGGGCCTTTGAAACAAGGGGAAGACTGTCTAGAACTCATCCAAGAGATCAGGGAAGTTTTAGTTTGGTGAAGGAGACAGGGGATGTGCCCGAAAGTAAGAACGACCAGGATGGGAACTATACAACTGAAGAGGAGGAGGGGCCAGTGTTAAGGGGTCACTATAGGGGAAAAGAGGCCTCAGGAGTATCGGAAAAGTGCGGAGATGCGGAGACCAGTAGAAAATGTGTTGACTGTGGCAAGTGCCAACAAAAATGAAAGGAGGTGCTGAATGAAAGTGAGAGCAGACTGAAAAAGTGGTGGGCTCGCGAGTTAAAACAATTGGACAATAAGTGGCAGGACGCATTGACCTGCAAAGTGCAGCCTGTGGTGGGAACTGATGGATCTGTCAAGATCGTTAATGGACCAGCCTCTGGATTTTTTACTGCAAGACTAGACGGTCTACAGAAGAAAATAGACAGCTTGGAAACTTCGATGGTGGCCTTGAAGACTTGGATGTCTGAAGGTTTCCAGGAAATGTCAGCCAAATTAGTTGAGTGCGCAAAGTTGTTGGAAAGGAACGGACATGGTCAGTCTACGAGAAATTACCCTCCACCAAAGTTGTTAGAAAATGAAGTGCTGGCAAGGAGCACTAGAGGGGGGACCGGCGCTAAGGAAAAAGTAGCCGACGAGAGAACTGCATCAAGCGAGCCAAGGAGGGATCCAAACGGAGGAGAACCAAACTCCAACGCCTTGACAGATTCACTGGAAGGGCTATCTCTTATTAAAAATGCTCCAGAAAATTTGAAAAAAGGGGTAACGACCTACGAAAAAAAGATGAGGGAAAAAAGCAGGAACGATATTGTAGTAAGGGGTAGTGTTGCATTCGAGCCGAGAAAATCGGTGACCTCGCTCGACTTCACTCGGTTCCCAAAAGGTTTTCCGATATCCCTTACTCGGTGAATCTTTTGTTTTGATCGTGTCGGATCGTCTCGTCATTCCGAGCGAGAAGTTGTCTACTTATTTTGAATTTTGACGTCTTAAATGTCAAATATTTAAAAAATAATACAAAATGGATCAAAATTTAAATTCCGAAGAGGACACTAGAAACAATTTATCCCACCAGGACTCTACAATCAAGTACAATATAATTATATAAATTATATGTTTTAAATTTTACAAGGTCTTATTTTTATTAACCACCAAATTTATTTGAATGTTTATAATTTGTTTACAACGTTCTGCGTTTGTATTAACGCTTACATTTATTTAAATGTTTATAATTTATAAATACATAGTATTCAAGTTGGGGATCCGACCTCTTTTAAATGTAAAAAACGGAAGAGTGGTGGAAAATCCTTAGAAGAGTCCTTCAAATATGCCATTCAAGACGGGTGCAAGATTGGCACATGCAAATTATGTCAAGAGAATGAGACAAATAAGCCTGTTGTTATCAGAATGAAAGACTCAAATACTTCTGGTTTGAAGCGCCATCTCCGAAATAATCACCCAAAAGAATTCGAAGAGACTTATCCTTCGCAAAAAACACCAATTCAAGTATTTCTTATATATTGTACAAAATAATGTATGGGAGAAGATTATATATTGAACACTGCAAAATTTTATTGTACTTAGTATACATTTTTTTTAATATTAAAAAAAGGGAGTCGTGGCCACCTGAGGCACCAGTCGTGGGCATAACTTATTATCGTCGAAATGAACGGTTCTGGCATTTCTGAAGCGAATAAGTAATGAAAATCATTCCTTAAATGATAAATTATTTACCTGAGCCAAAATTGTTAATTTTTAAGAAAGATGACAGATTTTGGTCACCGCTGGTACCACCGCCATGACTGACTGGGGCAGTAACCCTAAATGTTTTTTCAACTACCTTAAATTTATTTATTTATTTAAAATAAGGTCTAAAAGATACAACAATTTTCAGTTGAGGAAGCTTCTACAAAAAAAAAAGATTGTTTTTTATTAAACTTAGGTAAAATCTTATTCATTTGAAACATGATCTGATAAACAATTTAGAAATTTATTTATTTATTTCGAATTTTTAGTTTTCAAAAACGTTAAAATTTTGGAAAATGCATACGGTACTTTCTTTAAAATTCTTTAGTCTTTATTATTCTTCTACTATATATACTTTCTTTCAAATTTTAGACCTTCGATCAAGGTATTTTCAATAAGAAGGTGGTTGACTGGGTGACTAGGAAGTATTTGCCTTATTCCTTTTTCAAAGATGATATGACTCAAGATATATTTCATTATTTGAAACCAGAAGTTAAACTTCCATTGCGAAATTATCTAAAGTCGGAAGTGGAACTTCGGTTTATAGAGAAACAAACAGTTCTTATGAAAATCTTGTTGATGAATCCTTCCAAAATATCCTTCACGATCGATGGTTGGTCTTCAATTGCCCATCGCTCCTATTATGGAATTACAGGGCACTTCATCAGTGATGATTGGGTTTTACACTCCTTTGTCATCGATTTCGTAGCTTACAATGGACGTCATACTGGTCGCGATATCTCTGAAGTTTTTTACAGCACTCTTAAGAAATATAAAATAGAAGATAAACTACAGGGCATAACTGTGGACAATGCTTCCGCTAATACAAAGTTCATGGAAGAACTATCTAAGACAATGCTTAATTTTGATGCCGAAGATCAACATTATCGTTGCATTGCTCACATTTTGAATCTGGGTGCCCAAGCAATGTTGACTATACTGCGGATAGATGACATCAAGGAAACTGATGAGAATGCTTTGAGTAGTGAAGATGAAGACCAGCTTGAAGAAAATTATGGAGATAGTGAAGATGAAAATGATAGCAGCGAGAGTGAATTCTATTCTGAGGAAAAAGGAAAAACTTCTTCACTTTCTAAGCTGAGAACGTTATTCAGTTTACTGAAGAATTCCGAGCAGTGGCGAAATAAATTAATTATTTGCTGTACCATCTGCAACGTCAAGATGATGTCTCCTAACATTGATGTTTCGACCAGATGGAATTCGACATTCGCAATGCTAATGTTAGCATTTGGAATGAAAGCAGCATTAATCATGCTCTGCCAAAACAACATGGAATTAAAACATTTGCTTATAACTGCCTATGAATGGTGTGTTTTGGAAGAAGCAACCAAATACTTGCAACATTTCAAAGTTTTATCAGACAGGCTCAGTGGAGAAAAGTATGTTACTTTGCCTTCAGTAATCGTTGGTTTCAATCTGCTCATCTGATTTTAAAACATAAAAGGACCCCAGTCGAGGAAAATATTTTGGATGCCCTTGAAGCAGCTGTCGAAAAACTTCTCAAGCACTATAGAAAGTGCCACTGGGTTTACTGCGCTATTTTAATGTTGGATCCTATGCATAAGAGAGAGACATTTGAACTAACTGCATGGGGAAAGGAAATGGCAAAAGAATCTGTGGAGAAATTTGAAGATATCTATAAAACTCAGTATTACAAACCACAGGTACTTTTCCAAAGTTGTAGTAAAATTTTTTTTATTAAAATCAAAAGACTTAAATTTCTCATATCTAAAAATTAAAATTTTGTAGATATTCTAGAAAAATTAAAAACTACAAAAGTAAAAAATTTACATCTTTAATATATTCAATTTACTTAAAATATACATGAATTAAAGTGAGATTATGTCTAGCTTAATAATTATTAATGTTTTAAAAATTAAAAATTTTGAAAATCGTTATTATAGTGCATGTCTATATTTATTATAATAATCATCATTAATGATAGATTGCTCTTGATTCGGAAAGTAAAATCTTGAAAACTACTGTGAAAGACAAAAATAACGACAAACTTGATGTGGACGTCTTATACGAATCAGATTCCGACCCAGAAGAAAGTCAGAACTCATCAGCTCCTAAAACAGCAACGGGTTCAACGGATTGGAGATGGGAACTCGATCTTTACTTGTCTCAAAAACGCGCTGGAAAACACACAGATGTGCTAAAGTGGTGGGAAAATCACGAAAAACTCTTCCCGAATCTGGCTAGAATGGCACGAGATTTTTTGTGTACTCCTGCTACTTCAGTCCCGTCAGAGCGACTATTCTCTCGAAGCTCTCTAGTTGTGCGAAAGCACAGAAATAGACTAGCTGATAAATCTATTACCCATTTAATGTGCCTTAATTCCTGGAATGCGTGTTCTTTGACTTCAATGATTGATTCGACGTTGCAGGAAATCAATAATTTAATTTAAATTCCTAATACTTATTAGGAAAGTTGACAATAAAAGCTTTTACTTTGGAAGATGTATTGAATCTTATTTACATTTTATTCATCCACATATTTCTTAGAAAGCAACTATCAAATATTCAGGAACATTAAATTAATGTTTTAATCTATTTAAATAATTTGTGATGATTGTTAATCTTGTAGCATGATCATTATTGAAAATATATGGCAGTATCTAAACTTTTTATAAAATTTATATTTTATGTCCTTTGAAGTGCGCTGCGCAGATTTTCAATAATTCATATTTATGTTAATTTATTGATTATATGTATTAAATGGCACATAGATTGCACATATTGAAACATTTCTTTCAAAAACTTTTGTGTTTAAAACCTAGAAAAGATCGAGTAGTATAAAAACAGTGTTGATAAAGCAAAGTGATTTTTCTTTTGTCATTTTATATTTTTTCATCCTTCATGATATAATTCATTTCTTATAATTTTATATTTCAAATTGTCGCTGCACGCAGATAATAATCAAAGTGGTTGCGTTGAGAAAAATTTATATTTTCTATAAAGATAACCACATTTACTTTCATTGATAATAAGTAGGATAAAAAAAAACAAGTTTTTTTGACAAGTGTCAAATGTACTCGACATCGCTCGGTTGAACTGATACTCTCGTGGAAACGGGACGAGCCGATACGATAATTTTGACAATTGAACGAGAGTTTGTCTCGTTTAGTATGTTTCTCGTCAAATATCGCTCGAATGAAACACTAGTAAGGGGGCTAGCGGAGCAAACGGGTGTGGAAGCTCTGGAATTTTGTGCTTTGGTAAAGAGGCAAACTAGACTGAGTATTACCGTGACTTCTATGACTGGGCTGGCTGAAGGTGGGGTACTGTTGTCTCTGGCGAATCACATGCAGAAAAGATCGCTGATGAAAAGGGAGAACTTGGAATACCTAAAAAAGGCATCGATCGTGGTGACAGATGATTTCACTTGGAGGCAGAAGGAGGTAAATGAATGGTTGAACGCCCTGGCAGCCGAGGTGACAAGTCAAGGCAGATCGGTACATGTTAAGCACTTTCAACAAAAGATCTGGATTGACGGAAACTGGTATCAGTGGAGAGAGGAGTCAGCGACGCTAGAGAAAATGGAGGCGGATGGAAGAAGAACGCGAGCGGTTACAGGCAACAGGGCCAACGAGACAAATAATGTAAGTAATAATAATTGTGGCTGACTATTGTACGGGGGTGAGGGCAATGGTTTCATTAAGGCCACCTGTTGGAATATTGCGGGGTTAAAAGGGAACAAAATAAAAAGGGTTTGGAATGATGTTAAAAAATTTGAAATTATCACATTGCTAGAAACCTGGGTAGTTAAAAATAAACAGGAAGCCTAGATGAACGAACTGAATAAAATAGGCCGCGAATATAGGTGGGAGCATAGGAAAGCTTTAAAAAAGAATAAAAAAGGGAGGCGCAAGGGGGGAATATTGGTATGCGTCAAGAGAAATTTGGGGGAAGGAGTTAGGATCGAGACTTGGGCGAATGGCGCAGTTGTCTCGGGGATAAGATTATTCAACGGCAAAAAGTGTAGAATAGTTGCGAGTTACAATACTGTAGGAATCGAAAAGATCCTTAGTGAAATTAGAGAGAAAGTAGATCATGGAAGAGAAATAGGAGAAGAGGTCATAGTTGTCGGGGATTTAAATGCGAGAGTGGGGGACAGACAAGCGGGAGATGAAGATGAAAAGTTCCTGAGAAAATCTCGAGATAAAAAAGTGAACCAAGAGGGAAGGAGGCTGATAGATTTCTGTGATTCAGAAGGTTTAATTATAGCAAATTGAGCTTCTGAAGGAGATTGGGAGGGGGCCACCACCTACGTGGGGGCCAGGGAGAGGGGGGTGGTTCGGTAATTGATCTAGTCTTACACGAAGGGAAAGAGGATATCCTGAGTAAAATCCACATTTTGCCCACGATTGACTCTGACCACCTGGGAGTGGGATTTACAATTAAGTGACCTAGGGGAGAAAGAGGAAAAACTTCAGGTGGGGGCAAGCCAGGAAAAGCTAATATGGGACAAGGAGAAAACAATAGCTTATGAAGAAATGCTCGCGGAAAGGTGGGTGGAAGTAGAAGAGGTGATGGACTTAGACTTAAGATGGAGGAAATTAAAAGAAACCATCAAAGAAGTAGCCAGGGAGTTAGGGATGATAAAAAAAGTGGGAGGCTCGCAGCCGAATGAGTATGACTGGGTGGGTGAAGAATATAAGATTCAGAGGCATAAGACATTCAACTTATTAAAAATTTACCTGAAAAATGGGGGAGAGGATAAAAAATGGAGTTCAAAAGAGAAAGGACGAAAATGAAAAACATAATGAAACAAAAATTGAGAGAAATAGCTGAGGAAAAAAGGAAGAAAATTAAAGAAAGTAGGGATATGGGAGAACTCTGGAATGGTATCAATGCATGTAGAAGCAAGCGGAAAAGAAAGGGGATAAATATCCCAAGTGATGACTGGCTGCAACATATGGGGAACTTATTGGGGGGAACCAGAGTAGAAAGAAATGAGGATAAAGAATGGGAAAAAATGGAAGAATGGGTAGAAATAGACGCACTGAATAAGGACATTGAATATCGGGAATTCCTAGCGGCAGTTAAAAAGATTAAAAACGGGAAAGCAGCTGGAGAGGATGATTTGAGTGGTGAGTTCATCAAAAATCTTCCGGATATCTGGAAAAGAGAGTTATGGGTAATAATCCAAAAAGGATGGGAAAATGGAACGCTGAGGGAAGGCTGGAATGTCGCACGCATTTTTCCAATCCACAAGGGAGGGGACGAAAATGATGTTAAAAACTATAGGGGAATAGCACTTTTGGATTTGGGTTACAAAATTTTAGCGGGAATAATGACAGACAGACTCAATAGCTGGTTGGAGGAGGAAGGTAAACTGAGGGAGAGTCAGGGGGGGTTCAGAAGAAGGAGAGGGACCAGGGAGCAAATCTTTATATTAAACTCACTAGTGGGCAAAAGAATTAAAAACAAGGGAGGAAAGCTGTATGCAGCCTTCATTGACCTCAAAGCAGCCTTTGACAAAGTAGATAGAGACCTGCTCCTGGAGAAATTGTGGAAAAAAGGAATTAGAGGGAGGTTTTATGACATGGTAAAGAGCATATACAATAATACAGAGAATGAGATAATTACGGGAGAGGGAATCGCAGATAGGTTCGTAACAGGGAGAGGGGTAAGACAGGGTTGTTCTCTCAGTCCAGCACTTTTTAACATATTTGTTGACGATATTGACGAGGAATGGGAAGCCAAGGGGGAGGGGGGGACAGTGATAGGAAACCAGAAAGTTTACTACTTAAAATACGCCGATGATATAGCGATTGTTGCTAATGATGGAGGAGAACTAAGCAGTATGCTCAGGACAGGAGAAAGATACTTCAAGGACAACAAACTGGAGATTAACGTAGATAAAACGAAAATAGTTATATTCAGGGGGGGGGGGAGGCAAGAGAAAAAAGAGGGAGAAGTGGATGATTTACGATAAGGAAATTGAGGTAGTCAACAGCTTTAAATACTTGGGATTCTGGTTCTCGTCGAAAAACACTTATGGGAATCAGGTTAGAAAAATGTCAGGGAAGGGAAGTCAAGCAACAAACGCGGCATGGGGGGTAATGATGAGAGCAGAGCTGAGGTCTTTGAAGGGTAGACTCTACGTTTTAAATACACTAGGGAAATCTGGGGCAACCTATGGAGTGGAAATTTGGGGACTAACTAGAAGGGATGAATTAGAAAGAGTCCAGGGAAAGATAATCAAAATGGGGATGGGAGTCACTAGAAATACACCTGACTACTTATGGAGGGAAGAAAGCGGGAAGGAAAGCCTATACTTTGAGGCAAAACGTAGGGTTCTCTTGTTTTGTGGCAGAATTTGCAACCTAGAGGGAGATAGACTTTGTCTGCCTGAAAGAAGAACTTAGGGCGATTGGAAACAGGAATCCGTCCAACTGGGGGAGGGAGCTATTAGCAGCGGTAGAAGAGAAAGGGGACGCAGGATTGTTAGACTTTATGGGGAAGGAAATTTTTTAGAGTGAATCGTTCGAGGAAAAGTTGTTGGAGCATCTAAAGAAGGGGAAGGACAGAGAAAAAAGTATAAACATGGATAGAATTCAGAAATCCAGTTTCAATCCGGGATATAAGTTTATTGACAGAGAGTTGAGAGATTATAACTACTGGGAAGACGAGAGCAAAACCTGGGGGGACAAAGTCACATGGGCAAGAATGCGCTGTGGTAACATCGGAAAGGCGGGAAATAAAGGTTACCTATAAGTTACATGCAGGCTATGTGGGTCGTTGCAAGAAAACTTAGAACATATTTTGAACTGTGAAGCAGCGAAAGCAGCTTTAAGAGATCATTGGGAAAGGTGGAGTGATCTTGGGTGTGAGGAGTCAATCTGGACAATCTTGGGGGGGGGAAGCCAGTGTCAGAACTCTGTATATATGTGAGGGAGTGGGAGAAACTGATGAGGACAAGGGAAAAGGAATAACAGAAAGGCAAGGAGGGGGGGGGGGAGAGAAACGATTGATCCTGAATATGATCTCAAGGAGTATCCACCATCGGGGCAACCTCAAGATGAGAATATCAGCCTCCTTTACTGCTAGACTAGGTGTCGTAGATAATTGTGTGATAGGCGTCGCATGTATACCATTATTATTACCATGTAATTGTAACAATGTTATTATTAGCATAATATTTATTGATACTCACACAGATTGTCTTTAGTATTAAGTGGGGAAGGGGGAAAGGGGAAACAAAATGTAAAAGTCTGAAAAGATATACATGTAGAATAAATAAATAAATTGTAAAGTTATGACAAGTTTTTGCTGATAAATATGAATATTTTTTTAATAGGGTGGAGCAACAAACACCATTTTTGTGATAAGCTTTTGGAGGTCGGGGGTGCTAAAAAATTCACATTATCCTCCAATAAATTATCAATAAAATGAAAAACATGAATAAAATCAATAAAATTAATAAAACGAATAAAACGGATAAAATGAGTCAAATAAATAAAATCAAACTATAATCAATAAAGTCAAAATTGTACTGATTTTAGTGATTTTATTCAATTCATTGACTTTATTGATTTTTTATTGTATTGATTTTATTGATGTTGTTCATTTATTTATTTTTATTGTTTTTAGTGATTTTATTCAATTTGTTGATTTATTTCATTGTATTTTTTAATTAAATAAAGAAAATCAGTATCAATATTCGATTTTTTTATTTAAAAATACAATAAAATGAGATTACTAAATTCGATAAAATCAATTTATTATCAACAAAATCAATAAAAAAACAACATCAATAAAATCTAAATTTTACTGATCTTAGTGATTTTATTCAATGTATTGATTTGATTGATTCTGTTCAATGTATTGATTTTTTTAATTGTAAATATTTGACTTTTTTATTAAAAAATACAATCAAATGACTCAATGAAGTCAATAAATTGGATAAAATACAAAAATAAAATTATTATCAATAAAATCAAAATTGCACTCATTTTAGGGATTTCAGTGATTTTATTCCATTTATTGATTTTATTGCTTTGATTGATTTATTTTATTGATTCTATTGATTGTATTGATTTTATTTTATTGATTTTGTTCAATTTATTACTTTTTTTATTGTAAATATTTGAATTTTTTACTAAATAATACAATGAAATGAATCAATGAAGTCAATAAATTGAATAAAATACTAAAATGAAATTATTATCAATAAAATCAAAATTGTACTGATTTTACTGATTTTATTCAATTTATTGATTTCATTGATATAATTGATTTTTTTATTGTTTTGATTTTATCAATAATAATTTTATTTTATTGTTTTTAGTGATTTTATTAATTTATTTAATTTTTACGATTAAAAAATAGAATCGAATGAATCAATAAAAGTAATAAATTGAATAAAATCACTGAAATAAATAAAAGCGAATTATTATCACCAAGATCAATAAAATAAACATTAAAAAAATCAATAAAATCAAAATTTTACTGATTTTATTCAATGTATTGATTTTATTCATTTTATTGGTTTGAAAGATTTTTTTCATTTTATGTATTCTATGCATTTTATTGATTTTGTTGATTTGATTGATTATATTGATTTTGTTAAATTTATTAATTCATTTTATTAATTTCATTTTATTTATTCATTCATTTTATTTCATATCTATTTTTGTTGAAAACGTTTATCGTCTAAAGTGTAGTTCTGTTGTTTCGTAT
>CAKNYM010015636.1:0-11752 GCA_932195095.1 Andricus curvator | reverse complement strand
CCAGCTAGTTTAAGAAACAATGAACAGAATGGTCTTGGTGGTACATGTATGGGCGTTTTTGGGGTGGTTGAACACGAATCCGATGTCAGATTTTCAAAAATCCAAATGGCGGATTCAATATGGCGGCTAAAACCTCAAAATCGTAAGAATTTAATAAAAAGATCATCAGATTGATTTCAGATTTGGTTTGCGGAAATTTTCCACATTTGATAGAGACAGGTAAAAAAGGTAATATAAAATACTGGACTTTATTTGGATGATATTATTATTAGTCCATATTTTATTTTATACTAAATTACAAAATCATTAGATGACATGCCATGATTTTTTTAAATTTGGTGTATCGTATTGAATTTTGCAAACCTGACTTTGTACTCGTGATCAGCAGCCTGGAAAATTTCCGCAAACCAAATCTGAGATCAATCTGATGATCTTTTTATTAGATTTTTACGATTTTGAGGTGTTAGCTGCCATATTGAATCGGCCATTTGGATTTTTGAAAATCTGACATCGGATTCGATCCTAGCTGGATTTTCAGGGTCTCTCGGCGCCATGTTGGATCCGCTATTGTGAATTTTAAAAATCTACCCTTGAACTCGTGTTCAGCGACCTCAAAAACCCCCGAAAGCCAAATTTTGCATCAATCTGACGATTTCGAAATTTCAGTCGCCATCTTGGATCCGCCATATTGAATTTCATCAACCTACCACACTAATTTTTTGAGGACGTCAATTCGCAACAGTTTACGACCTTAATCAATGGAATTGAACGATGATCCTTTTTTTTACAAGCTTTTTGATTTGTCCTTTCGATTTTTTCGTGGTTTCTCGCCGCCATATTGGGCCGCCATATTAACATTTTCGAAAAAGCCACACGATTCCATAAAGTGGGGTCAAAAAGGAACATTTTAAGCTATCGATGACTAAAATCCATCCATATAAATTTTGGGCACAGCTCTGTTCCGTTTGACAAAGAACGTAACACATACACACACACACACACACATATATATATATATATGCATAAAGACAGAAATTTTTTGCTGACAATATGTCACACGCGGCTAGTTATATTTTTTCAATCAGGAAAATAACCTGCTAATTTCATACAATTGGGCAAATAACATCTGAACTTCTGTATTACGTAATTTTATTTTTAGAGAATTGATTTCAGTAATTTAAACAAATTATTATATTTGCGCTTATAAATGAAAATAAAGCGCTTTTCATCGAGGAAGGTTTATTTTTATACATGAAAATCATGCCTCTAAATTCTGAACCCAAAAATACATAGCCACAATAAATTCATATAAAATATAAAGGAGGTAAAAAGAAAATTGAGTAAACGTTATTCACACAGAATAATAATTTTATTTGACCATATTGCTATCCAATTGTAAATCTTGATAAGTCTCATGTGGACTAGACACTTTTTTCATGGTAATTCCACAGAAACAAGTGACTTACCCAAATCTGCCTTATTATGTTCTTCCATTTAAAAGCAAAACAATACATGATTTCCATATGAAAATTGTTTTTAATGTGCAGGTGTCCTATGGTATAGTCCCTATTGATCAGATTTATCCAACAATCCACTCACAATCTCCCTAGCCATTCCAAACTTGTAGCGCCCCTTCAAATCTGGAGTAATACACTCGAATAGGTTCCCTTTTCCACGTCTCAGGGGAGAGGGGCGTGAAGGCACTGCTGTGAATTGTCGCAGAAATAGTATAGATCACATAGGTCCCCTTTCCAACGTTTAATGGGGTGCAGGAGCGCACTCCTGTGATAGGTATCAGTGATACTTTAAGAAATATAAAATGTTTGTGATTTTGCACCTGCAATTCCGAAAATTCCGTAAACTGTTACTCATAGGCTGAAAATTAATATAAAAAGGTGAATTTTGATAAGATCTACAACTTTGGTCTAAAAAATTTTCCGAAATTTCTGTTATTTATTAAAATAAATTTTAAAAAAACATAATTTTATACGTTTGTTATGGTTTCCTTCAAGAAAATCAAATTCGCGCCTTTTTTCACTATCATATTCGTAATCAGCGAGTCAAAATACATAAGTATACGTAGTTTCAAAAAAATTGGACGTCCGACCCTTTCGAGAGTTTATCCTGATATTTATTTATTTTAATTTCAATTCTTGAATAATATGCCCGGTTTGAATTAAGTGCCATCAGCGGCCAATGAGAGCCGCTGCGCCAGGCAAGCGCAGTAGCTCGACATTCAAAAGTTGGGATAGCTGCTCGTAGGAGGTAGCGTGCTATCGGTCCAGATGTTGAATTGACTAAGCAGGGTGGGAAACTGAGATTTTCAGAGGCTGACAATAACGGTTTCGACCACTGCGTGACCGGTACGGGCGGTTCCGTGTGCGTTCAGTGGTACGAGCCGCGCTGGTCAGACGTCGCTTAAGTAGCCCAGTAATCGAAAGTGTACCATCAAGTCACTCCCTTATTTATTGTAACTAAAGGTCGTCAGTATTGCAGAATGGATATGCAACTAATAAACTTAATTTTCACAAAAATAGGTTCATTTCCAACAAAATAATCAACATTTTTAACCAAATTTTTATAGATTCTGAATTGAAAATAATCAATATTCAACGATTAATGAAAAAGATACATTTTCAGCGAAAAAAATTGATTTTCAAAATAAAAACAAATTTTGAACAAAATAGTTTAATTTGTAACTAATAAAATTAATGTTTAATCATTTAGTTCAACTTTTAGGCAAGTAATTAAATTCTCAACCAAATAGTTAGATTTTAAACTTTTACAAAAATCTGATTGCTGCGCGGACCATTCTTATCGCGCTCGGCTTACTTCGCTCACAATTTTGAGCGCGCTTGGAGAGGGCATCGATCGGATTTCGCATTTTGAACGAATCTTTATGTTTCGGCACTCACAGAGTCCAGAAAAAAACTATTTTTTAGGAATATTAAAAACTTCAAAACAAAATTTTTCACTAGATATCAAATATGTTCCAAAAACATCCCAATGAAATTTTTGCATGCGCATTTTCGAGATGAGGCACTTTAGACACTGGCATAGACAATAAAGATAAATGATATAAAAATTTTGTAAAATTTGAAGCGAATCATTGATGACCTCGGATGTCTTGGGAGCCTTTTGATGTCGGTGTGCTTGAAATCGGCCTGAAGACGAAAAATAAAGTCTTTTTCTTATATGATTATGCCTTTATGTTTACAAGTCTACTACATAACCTGAAAATTACATTGAATAGATTCTTTGGGAATAGGCTCTATAATAGACCCTCTATTAAAATTGGGTTCCTTTAGATCCCCAAATAAAGTCTCTTTTAGAACTAACTCACCGTTTTAGGTTTCTCCCGACAGCAAGAGGGGTTTCCTTTTGTTGCAGTTCCTTTGGAACCAAAAATCATTTCTAATGAAAACCTTAGTGTTGAAGGAAAGGACGAGTTTGTTAACCGGCCCTTTTTGGCCGACAGTTCTAGCTTGTACATCGGAAATTAAAAAAAAAAAAAATTCAATTTTTTAGAAACACTATACAATACATGAAAAAAAATGTTTATAAAAAAATTGTTCATCTCAAAAAAAGGACAAATTTTCTTCAGACAATGTTTTTGATAATACACATATTTTTTGTTTTAATCGTAAAGAACTTTATTTTAAAAAATCCATTCTCCGCCTAAACTGTGCATTATAAGTTAAAATATTCTTTAGAAATTGTTTATCAAAGAAAGATCTACAAATTTGGTTGGTAAATTTTATTTTATATTCAAACTATGTATGCAACAACAAAAATATGTAAAAAGTACTCTGAAGAATCTGAAACTACAGAGCAAAATCAATGTGAAATAAATAACAATTGATAAAATGATAAAATGCGTATCGGCAGGTAACAGTTTAAATTAAATTGAACTATTTTGTTCAAAATTCTATTTTTTTAAACTGTGAAACAACTGATTATAAATGTATTTATATTGTTTTAAATTCATCTTTTTTGGTAGTAAACTGATCATCTTGCTTAAAAATTCAACTACAGGCTTGAAAGTTGAACTGCTTTGTTGAAATTTGATTTTATCAATTGTGTAGAAGATTCTAGTATCTTCGAATCTCTTACTCTATGTGTGCCCCCAACTGTTCAGTATTTCCTTATCTCAGAATTTATACCCTAATTTTTGTGAGCATAATTATCTTTATGAACAAATTTTGTTCAGTTTCATTAGCTTCGTACATAATTCCAGAAAATAACTAATTTTCACGATTTACAGCGAATAAATATTGTTCGAACAAATTGAAATTGTTCACATAATTTCCCAATTTTTCGGGGCACTTTTCGAGCACAATGCAGGTGAATTTACAAACAGTGTGTTAAATTAACACTTTTTTCCATTTTTTGGAAACACAGAAAGCAAGCAACATTAGGAACCATAGTACTCTGTCTTTGTATTGTAATTACCATAGTTACATACATTTTTATTTGACTTCAAATTAGAAAAAATATTATTTTCGGTTTAGATATTTTTAAATTGTATTAATGATACAACAACTGCAGAGAATCGTTACTTTTGAAGTAAATCATTTTTTTAAGTTGAAATTTTTTTATGAAACTGAAATTTGAAATCATTTCTCAAATACAGAAACATATTTGATTTTAAATTTGAAGCAATCGGATTAGATCGTGCGAATTGTTGGCCTTATTTGAAAAAAATCAACTTTTTGAAAAAAAACCGCGACTAAAGCTTTTTTCGTTTTGCTAACTAGTTCGTCACTCACATTATTCTTATCTGATTATTACAATTTTGAGGTGGCTTACCAAATGTGTGTACTTATATGAATACAAGTGTGTAGATAACAAATATAGAATAGGAATCTAATTACTATTCAGTAAAAAAATTACTTGAGGTTCTCAAGATGTAATAAGATCAAAAATACATGTCTCTAAAAAGGTCCTTTTTCTGTCAGGTTATATTTTTTTACATAATAAATCACCTGATCCACATTTTTCATAAAATTCGAGGAAACCTTGTCAAATCCTTTAAAAACCCTTCGAAATATAATCTTACAAAACATTCAAAAACTACTTCACACTACAGGGGAACATCAAATTTTGTTATAAAGTTAGCGTTTCAGTTGAAAATACAACTACTAAATCTTTCATTGAAAA
Source organism: Andricus curvator (assembly GCA_932195095.1). NCBI lineage: Eukaryota > Metazoa > Arthropoda > Insecta > Hymenoptera > Cynipidae > Andricus > Andricus curvator. The sequence goes on along the minus strand of CAKNYM010015636.1, from coordinate 6,592 downwards.
TTCAACTAATTGGTTGAAAATTACATTACTTTGCTGAAACTTCTTTTTTTTAGTAGAAGCTTAAACTATTCTGTTGAAAATTGGTTGTTTGTTTGGTTGAACATTAATTTTTTCACTAAAAATTTGAGTATTCCATTTCTGTCCTAAAATTGATCATATTTTTGAGATGTGCTTGATCACGATACTATTTGGTTATTTCATAAACAAGTGATATAAAAAATGATTTAAGGAATGAATTATGAATGAAAAGATCCTGTGAACATCACAAGGCAGAGGAGGATCAAGTCTTTCTTGATCTTCTGTAAATTATATTGTCAGAATATTCGAGTTGTTTGTTAATGAAATTAACCAATAAGATCGAATGATACCTTTTTATGATCCACTACACGTTGTCGATAAAATAAAGTAATTTTTTCGTCGAAATATCACTTTGGAATCAAATAATCGATAATAATAATATAATAATATAGACGAAAAAGAAGAGAATCAATATTCGTTCATTACTTGCATATATGTAAAATTTAAAGCAATAGCAATTCGGAAATCGTTTGCACATATCAGTTATAAATTCAATAACAAATTTTTCTTTAAAAAAAGAATCCAAAATGAATTAGGAATTGCGTCCTACGAGTGATTGTTAACTATGTTATTTGATTTCGCCCCAATGTGTCTGCTGTTGCGCGTGGATAATGAGGCTACGCTACTGCACTAAACAATTATTACCCCTATAAATTATACGCCGCAGCTGAGAAAATAATGAAAAATCTGTTAGCAGTTTGGGCAATAACCATAATACATTCGCATTTGAATCTTTTTATTTAATTTTGACCCGACTGTGGATTACAAAGAATAGCATATTTCAGTCTTTCTTTTTCCTATCAAATCAATGATACACATACTGTAGAGTATCTTCATTGGAAGCAACTTCTTTGAAAGAACGTGGAAAAATTGGGCTATTTTTGCCTACAGGACATTCCCTCATTTCAGTTACGGTCATATCGTCAACTGCACCGCTTATCATATTTATTTTTAATCTCGAATGATATCCATCTGCCTTATATATTCCACGAAGAATCCCAGTATACTCCAGTATTGCATAAACGTCACCAATGGATGTTGATAAAACAATATGTTCGCAGGACGGCACGGGCACGTATGTTTTCAGTTCTGTTCGCAAATTAATGGTTAAAAAGGCGGGAAAAATATATCTTCGAAATTCGAATTGCCGGTTCTGATTTTTCTGTGCAATAAGCCGAATATATCCGAGTTTTGAAAGTGTATATCCAAGTATTTCATGAGAAGAAGGCCAGCCCGGAGGAGACCCGGACCTGGCAAGAAGCGGAGGCTCCTGAGCAGAAGTAGGGGCGAGTGAATGTTGTAGTGAATTGTAGGTTGCAGAAGCTCTAATAAAACTGTTTGGGAAGACTGGTTGCTTTTTGCCTATTGGGCAATCCTTTATTTCATCTTGAGTCAAATTATCAACTGCGCCGCTTATCATATTTATCTTTATGCGCGAATGACTTTTATCTGCCCTATACATTCCAAGAAGAGTCCCACTAAAATCCAATATTGCAAAAACCTCACCATTGGATGTTGACAATACAATATATTCTCGGGTTGGCACAAGCACATATACATTCAGTCGTGCTCGCAATCTAATTGGCATACTGGCAGGAATAACATATCTTCGAAATTCAAATTGACGGTTCCGATTAGTGCAAGGGATAATTCTAACATATCCAAGTTGTTCTATTGTGCATCCAAATACTAGATCTGAAGGAGGCCAGCCCGCAGGAGGACTAGAACTGACATGAAGAGAAGGCTCCTGAGGAGATGTCCGGTCAGGCATCTGTTGTTGTCGAGCAGAAGAAGAAGAAGAAGAAGAAGGACCCGGATTACATTCGATTTTGGGATTTCGTTCAGACTGTAGTGAATCGTAATTTTCAGAAACTTTAATGAAACTGTTTGCGAAGATTGTTTGCTTTTTGCCTACTGGACAATCCTTTATTTCATCTTGAGTCAAATTATCAACTTCGCCGCTCATCATATTTATTTTTATTCGCGACTTATTTCTATCTGTCTTATAAATTCCACCAAGCGTCCCACTAGAATCCAATATTGCAAAAATATCACCATTGGATGTTGATAATACAATATATTCTCGGGTTGGCACGGGCACATATTTATACCGTTCTGCTCGAATCCTAATTGGCAAACCGGCAGGAATAACGTATTTTCGAAATTCAAATTGACGGTTCCGATTTTTGCGAGGAATAAGTCGAACATATCCAAGCTGTTCTATTGTACATCCAAGTACTCCTTCTGAAGGAGGCCTGCCGGGTGGAGAAATGGACCTGGCTCGAATAGGAGCCTCCGCTGGAAAAGTCCGGGCAGGTGAATGTTGTCGGGCAGAAGAAGAAGAATGGCCAGGATTACGTCCGCTATTAGGCTTCTCGTCGGGCTGTGAACTGCATTCTGCAACAAGAAGTAGAAGATTCATTTTCTTTTGTATTCAGCACGTTTATTTCTAATATCTTCTGCTAAATTCAACGTTTCATTGCAGAAATCATCTTCCTGATGATTTAATCAAAATTATGAGTGTGTGTTTCCAGTGCGAGTTGTAGGAACCGAACTTAAGGGGATTTATCAAAGTTAAACAATGAGATTCCAGTTTTCAGACACAGGGTTGAATATTTTTGTCTGATATTTTGCATACCTCATCTAAAGATTATACCGTTTTGCCGACCATCTGTTTCACGGCATGACCATCGAGCCTCATCAAACACGGCTGCACTCGAACTCTGTCCCGTAAAGAGACTCCCCGGAGCTGGGCTGAATCAACGTCACTGTCCCTTCACTTATCTTCACATATCTTCCACTTGGCTAACTTTCTCTCTCTTTCAGCTATGTTTAACACTTCCAAGCCAAACATTTTTCATTTCGCTGACGCTTTAAAGGGTGCGCAAATTAATACATACGTGACAATAAGAAGTGTGGGGACAAAAAGGCGCGAAATTTTGGAAAAAGAACAATTCCTGATTGAAAGTATGATGAGCGAGCTTTTTTAAAGAATGAATTTCAGTCCACAATAATTCATCTAACTACTATATCAAAAATATTCAGTGCAAGTAAGTGTAAAGGGAAAATATTGGGTAACAGTTGGAGCGAGAGAGAGGTTCGAGCACTGAAAAAACTAAAATTGTAAAGCATGGCGTAATTCAATTCTAATTAGCAGAAGTAGTTTATTTCTCTAATTTGAAAAAAGTAAAAAAAGATTCATGAAAATCGGATAATAGTTGCAGTAATAATAAAAATGTTGAAGTGCACACGATAGTATACATGGATACAGCGCACATTCGGAGGAAACACATTTTTTTTCGTTCAAAAGAGTCTATAGCCTTCAATTTTACCGCGCTTTGCAATTTTTTTTTTAATTAAAGTGCGCAAAATTTCAAAGAGCACCTTGGTCAGAGCTTTTTGTTGGAAAATATTTGTTCTATGATCAAAATACTTTAAATTGTAGTAAGAGTGACTGCTAGCCACAATTTTTATAAGAAATCAACAGCTGCAATTGTTATAAACAATTTTCAACAAAAATTTGAAATTTATAGTTTTTCCTTTCACGGTTATTTCTTTACTATCTGAATTTATGTAGATATTCGGAAAAATGATATGTTTTTGCTTATATTTGTTAGAATACAACAATTGTTGAATTTGTCAAGAAATACAATAAGTAAATATAAAACTTAGATCTGGAAAATAATTTTTTTTTGCAGTAACTATTTCTATGTAAAATTGACAATGAACAATTATTATTTATTGTTATTATTTAATTAAAAATATCACGAGATTTGTATGTACACCAGAGACTCGCTATTTGAACGCGCGATCGAACGCGTTATATGAATTCCTAGAATTGCTGGTCCCCACAGTTTCTCAGGGGGCAGGGCGAGAGACGGTTGCGACTCCGCCTCTGAAGGGACGCATGGACTATAATACTCAGTCAAGTAGATTGCGCAATATTATGGAAACGGTTCAGGCGGCCCTGACTGTTTACGTTTCGCTGTACGCGTTATATGAACAAGGCCATTTTCAGGCAACCCCCGAGATTATTCATCTATCGAGTCTCTGGTGTATTTACAAATATTGTTATTTTTATTGAAAAAAGTTTGTTCTTCTCTGCAAATACTTGAAATTATTGCGCGAGTGATCGCCAGTAACAATTTCTATAAAACATTAACATTATTTTTGTGGCTTTCCAATTTTGTATTGTGCTTCATCATCTTAATTGATTCAGATATTCTTGAAAATAACATAGGTTTAATTATATTTGTTATAATACAACAAGTGCCAATCTTGTAAAAAAATTGAAGACATTAATTCAAAGCTTTGGCACTTAGGCCTGGAAAGATTTTTCTCACTGAAACTGCATCAAGTTTTTGTGGGAAAGATTTGCAATCCATATTTTCAGAAAAAAAAAAACAATATGCAATTTTTATAAGAAATTTTTGTAGCGACATATGTAAATTAGCGATTTTTTCAAATTTGGATTCCTCTGAATCATTTGAGATATACTTCAGATATTCTGGGAAATGACTCATATGTTATTCTATTTGTTCATTTTATAAGCAATGGAGATGAATAAATGAAAAGTTTTGGCATTTTTCGATTAAGCTAGGTAACCAATAAATGGATCTGATACAATGGATCAATAAATGGCTTTTTCAAATACATGAAAATTTCGTGATTTTTGAAATTGAATAAATAGATAGTAACAATAATTTATTGTTAACTTTACATAGAAATAGTGACTGCAAATCTCTGTCACGAAAATTTGAAGCAATTTTAGTGCAAAAAAAGTATTTTGCAGCTCAAAAAGACAAAGTTTTATATTTACTTATTTCATTTGTTTACAAAATCAACAATTGTTGTATTTCAACAGATCAGCTTGAACTTATGTTCTTTTTAAGAATATCTGCATCGATCCAGATGATGAAGGAAAATCCGAAATTGAAAAACTAAAAATTCCCAAATTTTCCAAAACAATTGCTTATGATGTTTTATAGAAATTTTTACTGAGACTCACTCTCACAATAATTCAACGTATTTCCAGAGAAGAAGAAATTTGTTTCAATAAAAATTACAATATTTTCAAATATATAAAAATCGTAATATTTGAAATTAAATAATAACAATTGTTTATTGTCAATGTTACATAGAAAAAGTTACTGCAAATCTGTCGCGCAAAAATTTGAAGCAGTTTTAGTGCAAACAAAAAATTTTCAGGCCAAAGGTTTATATTTACTTATTTTATTTCTTCACAAAATAAACAATTATTCTATTTTAACAAATATAATCAAACTGATATCACTTTTCCGAATATCTAAATTAATTCAGATGATAAAGGAAAAAACCGAAATAGAAAAAACCACAAATTCTGAATTCCTGCAGAAAATTGTTCATAACAATTACAATTGTTGATGTTTTATGAAAATTGTGACTAACAGTCATTCTCACAATAATTTTAAGCTAATTGTTAATGTAGTTTGTTTATAATGATAAACATACAATAATAAAGTTATTTTTATACCGGAAATACTCTTGCGTTAATTTAAGATGATTTTCAGCATATGCGAATCGTTGTTGAAAAGTTAACAATGATTTTGTGAAAAATCTTGATTTTCTCATACTCTGAGCAAACATATAATAAATATATATATATATATATATATATATATATATATATATATATATAACCAAGGTGCTCTTTGAAATTTAGCGCACTTCAATTTCAAAAATTAAAATTAAAGGCTGTGGACTTTTTTGAACGAAAAAAATGCGTTTCCTCCCACTGTGTGGTGTATCTGCGTATACTACCGTGTGCGCTTTAACATTTTTATTATTACTGCAAATATTAACCGATTTTCATGAATCTTTTTTTCACTTTCTTCGAATTGTGTGTTATTTGTTATAAAGAAATATTTGCAACAAATAGCCAGTATGATGGATGATGTTTTTGTGAAGTACATTTATGCATCGAAATCGCTGGTTCAGAACAAGGAGGTGAAAGGTGATCATGAAAATGTCGTATCCGATATCATTTTTTAATTCTATCAACAAATTATATAAACAAATGCATGATTTGAACAGTTTTAGGCAGAAACAAACCGAATTTTCTTCCGATTGTCTTCGAATCTGATTGCCTGTGATGCACTTTGATGTATTTTTGTCATCTGATATAATTGGTTGAATTTATCAACAATTAATATAAACGAATGCATGAAAATAAATCAATGAGCATCGTATTGGTTTTATGTAAAAATTGAGATTCGCGAAATTCATCAAGATTCGAGGTTTTTGGACTGACTGATTGAGGGGTAATGGTTTTTACTCCGGTTTCTGTCTGTCGCCGTTTTCTGTCAACACGAGAACTTTCGAAGAAATTATCTCACTAAATTATCTGATCAAATTATTTGGTTAAATTTCCGATTAAATTGCTCATTTGTATGGAAATAGTATTTCCATACAAATGTATGGGAACGCTGCGTTTTTGTTGGTGAATTTAAATGCATTTATATAGCATGCAAGTATA
>CAKNYM010015634.1:0-11665 GCA_932195095.1 Andricus curvator | reverse complement strand
CTGAATCCATTTTCTACGGTTTACACTCGATTTCCAGGGCCCTTAACTCCTGTTGAAACTCGTGGGTGAACTCCTGTGCTCGACCGCAGTTGGAAACCATTAACTCCTATTGACGGTCGGGATTGGAGACTGTCAACTCCTGTTGACAGTCACGACCGCAGGTCGAAACCGTCAACTCCTGTTGACGGTGGAGAATGGAGACTATCAACTCCTGTTGACAGTAGTTGGTGTAGTCGATCACCAGCTCTTGCCGACGACGCTGTGACGGGCCTCCCTGGAACCTGCGCCATGTTTTCCTCTTCTTAAAGATCAGTCTCATCCGAGAATCACCGGGGCACTGTTTGTCGGAACGACCTCGTGAGACCTTTGGAAAGAGTCCCAAATCCTTTATTTCGTTAAAATCAACGGTTCCCTAGGCACTGTTTGTCGGAACGACCCAGATAGAGCCGTTGATTATAACGAAAGAAAAGAGAGAGCGAGAGAGAGCCAGATGTCGTGATGAACTCAAAGTATTTTTTCTTTTGGAATTGTGTTCTTAAAATAATAGATTTTTTAAAGAATTTCGCAGCAGGGACTATTCAAAGAAAAACAAATTATTCAAGTTAAACTAACAGATTCCTAGTAAAAATTGATTTGTATATAACATCTTGCATAATAAAGCGTATTTCAGAAAAAAGGATTCTTCCTTTGTTATCTCTAGTAGCTCAATGGTTAGAGCACCTGACCGGAAATCAGTTGATCTGGTGTTCGAATCCCAGCGGAGTGAAAGAAGATCTTTTTTTCTGAATTAATTTAATGTAAAAAATTTTTAATTTATAACTCCATCTAGTCTGAGGACGTTAAATATTTTCTGTATCAGAGGATATAACTTTGATCGATATTGTAGATTTCCATTTTCACAGAGTGTGTGAAAGGATTTTCTCTTCGGATCGATTGTCACCATCTCCGATGATAATACAGATTCCTAGTAAAAATTGATTTGTATATAAGATATTGCATAATAAACCGTATTTCAGAAAAAAGCATTCTTCCTCTGATCTCTCTAGTAGGTCAATGGTTAGAGAACTTGACCGGAAATCAGTTGATCTGGTGTTCGCATCCCAGCGGAGTGAAAGGAGAAGATCTTTTTTTTTGAATAAATTTAATTTCATAAACTGATTTCATTCTGTTAACTTTCTCCCTAGGCCCGATAGATCAGAGAGTCTGAGAAGGAAGGTACTCGAAGTGCTCACGAGGGAGTCGGGACGCTCAGTTTCTCCCACCCCGTGAATCGTAGTGGTGAGAGGCTCCACTCGCAATTTCTCCCACTCCGCGCGCGAGTGGAGTAGCGGGGACGCTCTTCTCAGCATTTTTCCCACTCCTCGATATTTGGGGCGCGCGACCCAATTAGAATATTGCACGGTCGGGATTGGTGCGTCGTGCCTGTTGCTCGCGGTGCCTCGACTTTTCTTTTCCAGCGCTGTAAGATTCTTATTACATTCTCATTCTAATGAGAAGGTATTGGTTTTATGTAAAATTTGACATAGTCGGTTTTCATCAAATCTCCACGTTTTGAGACCCCCTGAGCTAGAAAAAACGATTTTTACGAAGGTGTCTGTCTGTCTGTAGTCTGTAGTCTGTAGTCTGTCTGTCTGTCTGCCTGTCTGTCTGTCTGTCTGTAGCCACGATAACTTTCGAAAAAATGATCAGATTTGATTGAGCTTTGGCACACTTTTTTATGGCCGAAAAATAGAGAACGAGTTCGTTAACCAGCTATTTTGGATGAAAATCCAAAAAGTGAGCACATTTTGAAAATTTTTGAGACCACTTTTTTGGAAGATTTGAAAATTCGATGTACGGTTATTAGTAGTACGCAAAATGACGAACAAAATATTCTTATGACTTTTCGTGATAAAAAAAAAATTACTGGAGTTATAACATTTTCAAAATTCCAAAAAACAAACGAAAATGAACATTTTAAGCCGAAAAACGCACGATATGAAAAAAAGTCAAGAGGAGAAAAACGCTGCTGTTTGAACACCCTATAATATTTTCATAACAACTTTTTGAATTTTTTGAAAAATAAAAAAATCAAATTTTGATAGCACAAAAAATTAATGAAAAATCAAAAAAGCCATTTTGCTGTCAAACTATGCAAGATACCAGAAAAGATCATCCCACCAAAATTGTGCACCTAAAAAAGATCTACAAATTTCTTATTATTCACTTTTTGATATGACGCGCAGTTTTTGTTTTATTCGTAAAAAACAGCATTGAAAATAGAAAAATCAAATTTTCAGACTAATATTACCAGCTACGAAAAAATGACCGAAACAAAATTTGTTCATCCAAGAAAGTGGTACAAATTTATTGTGACTCATGTTTCGATAGGATGCGTGGTTTTTGTTTTATTCGTGAAAATAGCATTGACAGTAAAAAAAATCAAATTTTCGAAAAAACAATGCAAGGTACGAAAACATATAAATGAACAAAAATTGTGCATTCAAAAAAGACTTACAAACCCGTAATCAATTTTTGTGGTAAGAATATATTCAAAATGAAAAAATTAACTTTTTTGATAAACGGCACAAGCTAAAATAAAATGTTAACTAATAAAATTTGTCGCCTGAATTATATCATTACTTTTCATTTGAAATAAAATACAAATTTAGTAATTTGTATATGAAGAACATATAACACGAAGCACAAAGTGCGCGCTCAGTGTATTTACCAAATCGCACGCCGTAAGTGCGCTCAAACTTTTTTGTTTCTATCATACGGTTCAAATGATTTTCAAATCAAATATCGAGCGCGAAGCGCGAGTGTCTGGATGAGAATGTGTTCCTTAAGGTCGATAGAACCTTGAGTAAATAAAGTTCCTTTTCAGTCTAAAATAAAAACAAATTTAACAATCACTTAATATGTAGAGGTTTTGATAATTTTATAATATTTGCAAACAAACTTTTTCTTTTCATCCAAGTCGAACACGAAGTTCAAAAATCTAGAGAAGCCGAGCGCGTAGCGCGAGGTGAATACATAATCGAGCGCGAAGCGCGAGATGAATATATGATCGAGCGCGAAGCGCGAGATGAGAATGTGCCCGCGAAGCGGGCAGATTTTTTTTAATTGAGAATAGGCTAAAAATTGATATTAATAAATGTCGTAGACTGAGCGTAATTATTATAATATTACAGCACTATAATATAATATACTGAGATTATATCATAATACGGTGTCAGCAGGGTAAAATTATAATAACCACGATACAAGATAATAAGTAGCCTAATAAAACTTAATATTAAAGTAATGTAATTAACAATATCAAATGTAATAGTTGTATAATAACTATAGAGAATTTGAAAAACCTAAAACATTAAAAGGGTCCATCCAAATTGCATAAACCAAACCTGCCGTCATTAAAGTGAATGTAAAGGGAATTTTCTCTGAGATATCGATAAGTGAAGGAAATGATCAAATATTGAAAACTAGACATACTAAAAGACAACCTTGGCGTAAGAAAATTACATGAGTGTCTAAGAATAATGTGACTGGAAAAGCAAGGCTCTTGGAAGTGAGAGTTGGGAATTCGAATCTGCAAAACTAATATTTGCGAGAATCACAAGCAATAGTTCTCTAAAATTCAGAATTCTCAGTTCTCCCTTTTTACACATTGAAGTCGTTAATCAAAATGTATATATTCAGCTTTGTACAAAAAAAGTCGGAGAGGCTTTTTCTGTGCATTTTAATTTCAGAGGTGCAGTGAAATTTGGAGTCAAAAATCGAACTATACCTTGAAAAATATGCATTCCAGAGAAAATATGTACAAAAAGAATGTAGTAATAGTCAATTCCACATTCTTTTTGTAAACAAATTTTTCGTGTAGTTAATTTTAAATTTTAGAGACAATAAAAAAAGCGTGGTAATAGTTTTTACGATTAAAATAAGAAGTTTCCTATAGTTTTTCTAATTTAACAACTTTCTTCATAAATTAGAAAAAAGGTGTTAAATTTTCATAGTGCAGTTTTATACCAGGCTTAAAGACATTGAAAAACTAAAACTATTTTATGTTCAAAATTGTTCTCTACAATCAATAGTTTTCGAAACAAATCAATTATTATTTTATAAAATTTTTGACTTTTGATTTTTTTTTGTATTTTTTTTGTGAGGAATATTTGGAAAACAATTCCAGATAATAATAAAAAAGAATGTTATATTTTGAATGAATCGTTTTAATGCGTACGTGTTATTACATTTCATTTGTAAGGCCCAACAGTTCTTCGCAAGTAATTAATGAATTGATAACTTTGGTGCTTCTCTAACAATTGATATTTCTTTGATACGAAAAGAAGCACCAACGGGATTAATTCATTAATTAATTGCGAAAAACTGTTGAGAAAATTGCCGCACAGTATTACATTCACACGCCCACACGCATCGAAGCGCGAAGCGCGAGCTCCATAAGCAAGGAGTATTGACGAAAGATTAAAGCCGCGAGAACTATAACGCATTGACATTTTAATGTAATTATTAGTTACATGCAACAATTCGATCTAACTCCGGGTCGCAAACATTATATTTTAGATTTACATTTTTTAAATTAATGGTATAGAGGATTATTTGCACCAAGACGAAGAGTTTGAATGCTGCACTATAAAATACGACATGATTGGGCGTTGGAGACCTACTGGAGTTTCTCTGAGTTCCTGCTGGGTCAATGGGCTAACTGTACCGCTTTTCATGTTTATCTTTGCCCTTTTTTTATTGCGAGCTTTAAAGGTATACATTCCAGCAAGCGAATCATACCCCTCTAAAATTGCAAGGACGTCGCCATCGAATGTTGATAACACAATTTGTTCTTGGGTTGGCATACACTCATACTTATGCTTTCCGGTTCTTATTTCAATGAGTTTATCGGCAGGAAACGTGTATCTTCTAAGTACAAATATCCGGTGCAGATTCGCAATGGGAATAAGCCGAATAAATCGAAGTTTTTCAAGTCCACATCCAAATCCGTCAGGAGAAGGAAGCCTTGTAGGAGGAGCCATGCACCTGGCAGGAGGAGCCATGGACCTGCTAGGAGAAGGACGCCTGGCTGGTGGAAAAGGCCTGGCAGGAGGAGACCTGGATCTGATACGAAGAGGAGACTTGGTAGGATTAAGAGACCTCTCAGGCGAATGATGCGTCTCAGAAGAATAAGAAGATCCGTGACGAGGAACACCAGGAATAGGAGCGCCATTAGGTAAACACTCGAATTGTGAAGTTAACTCTGCAACAAAAAAGGGAGGATTGCATTTTTTAAGGTTGGTATTTCATGCCCAGAAACACGCCGGGACTAAAAAGTCAGCCTAAATGGGTGTTGTTTTGAGCTCTAACAAAAAGGAGTCTCGCAGTGTCGTTTTGAGATTCTAGGAAAATTAATTATTTTTTCTTATTTCGAGTTTCTGCAAGTGTTGAGATAAATATTCATCCTTCTGTCAAGACGATTTTGTTCTTAATTATTTGGATGGCATCAATACCAATGAGAGGATAAGTTATGATAATAAAAACCTAATTTTTAATTTCCTTTCATTTCACAGCGCGCATGAGTTACTTGAAATAAAATTTATACTAAGCAGCTCAAATTTAAGGTAAATTTTAACCGTGATGACATCTAAACTAAAGCCAGAATGTTACGACTGTGTCAATACCATCTAGATAAACATCGAGGCCTGAGCATTCGAAGAAATTCGGATTAGGGAATCGTACAAATCATGCAGTGATGAGTATGTTACAATTTAAAAGAAACTAGTTAGCGTTGCGTTGCAATTACAAGACGAAAAAAGTACCTAGTTATCGTTATCATTACCATCTCAAAATGTAAGTTTTGAAAAAATAGTAACTATCGTGTAATTTTTAGCTTTGCGGGGAAAATAATTTTTTATACAAAATAAAATTTTCTATTATTAACAACATAAACTATTTGAAAACCCATGAAAACTTTTATTGAATATTATGAGTTCTGATACATTATGAAACGAGTTGAATAATTTAACAACTGATTAATTTTAGTTAGTGAAATTTGTTGAAGAAAATGTTTGTTTTCGTAATTTTGATATTTTCATAGACGCCAATATTTATACGTATCTGGAAATGTTAGCTGCCTCTATTTTGTACAGCTTTTTAAATGGTGATCCATAGGAGCTAACGCATGTCTGAAAGACACTTGTGTCAAAGACCTGAAATTTACAGAACGTAATCTGTGAAGTGTTACAAGTGAATTCGTATTACGAGATAGCTTTCGATAAAATTGCCTACGTGGCATTCCAAAGCTCCTACGATAGCTGGCCTCCAAGCTGGTTTCGGAAGCGAACAGAGTTAGGACTAAAAAAATGAAATAAAATCCTTTTTCTTTCTCTTTTAGAAATGTATTTCAAATTATTCCTTGAAGGAAGGTTCAAAATGATACGGAAATTGCCCCCCCCCCCCCCCCTCTGAGAATGGTGCATTTGTGCGAGTTTATGCGAGCTATGAATGCATGCGGGTTTGTGTATGTGTGTGTACGTGTGCTACTACATATTAAAGCTATCCAAAGTTTTAATTAAACTAGGATGGGCTGAACATATTATTTCAGAAATGACTGAAATCAAATTAAAACCGTACTCGATCCCTCTCTTGCCAAGGCCTTATGTAGCGCTGTCCCTTTCTCGCGCATAGCCAAGATACATGTCACAGCTACTGCAAGTCAATATGCCTCGACCACCCATGGTTGTATTGTATTGTATTTTCAATGTAGGCGGGGGGGGGGGGGGGAGTGAGGTCCTCACCCCTGGCGCTCAAGCTATGAAACCTATTGTGCTATACCCGTATTTATTCTCAAGGCAGTACTCCGAATCCGGCCATCTTTCGCCGAGTGTTTTTGGATTTCGGTGGGTTTCGTTCTTACCAACGTTCTGAGATTATACCTCTCATGTCCCAGGCATACCTATCGCACAGTAAATGACGTCCTCCTTTGTTGATCAGGCAAAGTGATCCTCACCCATTCTGCCATTCGGCAGCCTCCCTTAGCAGGCCGCAAAGAGGGGATACGGCCAGACTAGGGTGAACGGAGCGATCCCTCTGAGGTCATCAGTTAAGTACACAGATTCGAAGCACTGCCTTGGTGTGTTATGTAGCCTCAAGCGCAAAGAGATCGCTGACCCATTTTTCGAGTCTTCTCAAAATCGACTTCGACCTCCAAGGCTAGTCCCCTTGACATGGAGCCCACATCTTGGTACGTAACCAGCTTTTTCTGAGGGGACCTACAGTTTAAGATGGGTTCCGAACCACCGAAGCCCCGGTGGAAGTGAATAAAAAAATTTCCATTGGTACCCGGCTCAGGGAGTGAACCCCAGACCTCCTGCATTTTCAACATAAGTCTGTCTCGCTCTCTGCCGTTTAATCTGGCTACTGCACTGCCTGACAGCATAAGCACGTGGGGACTCAAAAACATTGCCACGAGCTTCCTTAGCAATAATATAATGCTGAGGTTTCTAAATTCCTGTATAAAAAATTAAGGTTGGAAATAATATACACCGGATTAAAATCCAAGTTGAAAATTTCAACCTGCATCAATTTTGATGCAAATTGAATTTAAAAATTATAATGAGTAAAGATGTACAGAAACTCTCAGCTCGCTAAATGCTGACGAGGTTCCTGCCTCGCAGGTGCAGAGTCCAAGCACAGACATTAAGTTACATAGTTTCCACACATCTACAAATATAACTTTCATTCCCACGGTAATTCCCTTCCACATGTATCAAAATTTTGCAGATTAGCAAATATCCTTTCAAATGCATCCCTACTATGAATTGTCGAGGCGCACCAAACATAAGTGATCATTGCAGTAACTTGGGCAACCTGACACGAGCCGGAATTACCCAGGCTTTTGTCCGTCCGCAATCGGGATCTAAAAAAATTGAAGTGATTTTTTGTGTGCAGTCTAGTCCATAAATCGCAACCACGTCCTATCCCGGTAACGAGAATATACCTTTTTCGTCCCGTTAACGGGAGTGAGCCGCCGGAATCGTTGGCTTCAACCAATTAAATCAAATTTTACGATACGGACGTAAAATACATTAAAAATCTCTTGCCGATGGGAGGTAGGACCGTAACGGTAGCGTTTATTTCGTCACGTCTTATCCCAATGGGAAATTAACAACTGGCGCAGCATTGGGTCAGTACTGGCCAGAGTTCGACAGCATTGGCATGGTGCTGATAGCCAATACTGGCGTCGATGTGGCGTAATCTTGGGATGATAACGCTGTTTAGTACTGATTGCCAACTTCGGGTCTGTACTAAAATACTGTATTGGGCATCGGTATTGGCGCAGTAATGACTATAAGTACTGTGATTTAATACTGGGGCAGTCGTGGGTATAAGTGATAGTGAAGTACTGAAGTACTCACGCCTACCCTGAAAGGGAAATGGCTTAATGGTATACTGGAAGTAAGTATTAGCACAGTACGGTGAATGAGTACTGTCAAAGAAGCCGGTGAAGTACTGGGCACCAGTATTGGCGATGTACTGGCATGAGGCAGAAATGATAATGATGTTCAGTACAGACTACCAGAATTGCTACTACACTAGCGGCTTTCGCCGCTAGTAAACATTCTAAATGACAAAAAAGTTCATATCAAATATTTTTTTGCTGTCAAATATTCAAAAAATTGATGTGTCTGAATCCCTGAGGAGCACTAAAAAAGAAAAAAGGTTAAACAAATTCAAAATAACACCTATTCTTTAAAAATTGGTGTTATTTTTATTGTTTTTTATGACACATGCATGATTTCAGCCCTTTTCGATGCCTATGAAGCGGGGCTAAAGCTCTACTTTTGACGGACTGAAAAGTGACGTCCGCAATTTATTATTCATCCCGTTTCATATAGTCCGTTCTACGCTACTACCATTGCAGTACTCCGCCGAGATCCGGCAAAAAGACATGGGACAATAGTTTGCCCTTTCTTGTAGTCTATACTACACCAGTATCATGCAAGTACTCCGCCGTGATCCGGCAAAACGCCTTTTTTGTACGACAACAATATCGTGCCATTACTCCGCCCGGGTCCTGCACAAAGTCGTGAGACAATATTTTGCCGTTTTTTATAATCTTTACTACACCAGTATCATGCCAGTACTCCGCCGAGATCCGGCAAAAAAACATCGGACAACAGTTCGCCTTTTTTTTAAATTTGTACGACACCACTATCGTGCCATTATTCCGCTCAGGCCCGGCAGAAGATTGTGAGACAATGGTTTGTCGTTTTATGTGGACTGCACTACGCCAGTATCGTGCCAGTACCCTGGCAAGCTCGGGCGCTTTTACTATTTGTTACAGTCAGCTCTGTGCCCTAGACTGTGCCATTGTCGTGTCACTGTTGGGCTTGAAATTGGCATTAGCCCGTAGAATCAGGGCTGATTTTTGTTTAATACTACACAGAATCCGTACTGGGTCGATACTGGTCTGCCGATATTGGAACTTAGATTAGGCACAGTGCAGATCCAGTGTCAATATCCGTACCACGCCAGGATTGACTAGCCAAGTGTTGGAAAATTGCTCTTGGCGCGCTACCGCGCCAGTTGTAAGCATCGGTCCAAGTCTGTAATTTCCTATTGGGATCCGGATCAAGAAAATCAATTTCCGAGATCCTTCATTAATTTGTAAACCATGGAGAAAATATGGTAAAATAATTCCATACCACGCTTACAAATTAACGAAGTGAAGGTCCTTAACGGGAATGTCGATTTTCTCGCGTCCTATCCTGTCTGTGGAAAAACTAAATTTTCGAGGTTAGTCCATGAAAAATTCCACCTTTTCGAATTTTAAAACGAAAAGGAGAAGTCTTCTCGTAAAGACTATAATTTCCTTTCATGGGAAATAGATACATTTTCTATTTCCTATAAAAGCGAATTCTTGAATTGACGGGTGTTCGCGCGTGTTTCTTGTGTGTGTCGCGAACCCAATTAAGAATTAGAGTTGGTTATCTTAGAATAACCAAAGCAATGAAATAAAAGGACTTTTCCCGCAACGAGTGATAAAGGACGAAAGGACCTTCGCTCCTTTCTGTTCCAAATTCAACGATCAGCGGTAGGCTAAGCAGCAAAAACTGATGACCTGTGTCAGTTCTAATTTTTATTTTTATTATCGTTTTTCCATATTTTTCCTTGTTATTTACGGTCTATTTGTTACGAATAAATACAGTGAATTTATGGAATAACTTTGACTCGAGAAAATTTATTACTGGCTCAACGACCCCGTTGTTTTGCGTAGTCGAGATTTTCAGGGCAACGATTCTCATCCAAGAATAACGGAAACTTATCCACAAAAATAGAATAAATGGAAGGCGAGTTTTCCTCGTTTTCCTCCAGTTTAGGGAGCCTTTCCACCGTACATGATATAATACCGTTAACTTTCTTTCCTTAAAATTAAGGGATTTCTCTTAGGCAGCTATTTGTTCATCCAAAGAATTTAATTGAAATTAGATAAAAATATTTTTGATCATACGTGACCTGAAGCCTGATGTTTAATTTAAGCCAAGGAAACGTGAAAGATCTTTGCGGGTTTTCGAAATATAATTGAAAATGTCCAAGCACGCTTGAAACTCGACGCGTACACGCTGGGCATATTTAGTCATATCTCGTTAATTCGTAAATATTTCAAAATTTTTCTCAGTTTAAACTAAAGACAAGATTTTAAAGATTACACCCTGTAAATTTCAGATTTTCCTACAACTTTCCTAGCTAATGGCATGAGTTAAAGTCGAGGTATAAAATTCGAGAAATTCTTAAACTTTAAAAAAACCTGTCACTTCAATTTCCTTCAATTTCAATTTCTTCTCACTTCAATTTCCGACGGTAGTTTATAATGCTATCAATAATAGAATAGATAATTTGAAATTCTTTATTTAACCGCGCAAGGGTATTAAAAGCAAGAAATTTTTTTCAATTCGCAATTGAGATAGTATGTGGATTATTTTGGACAAGTTGTCATTTGCGGAAAAGTTGAAAATATTTTTAGATTTATAGATATATATTATTATACTTTCATATTTACCAATATAATTAATTATGATTGCCAAGGAGGACACCAGAGTATAAACAACCATAATTTTTTTCAAGTAGAGTAAAAACTGATAATTGTATTAATGATGAATTTGGTTAACAGTGTAACTAACGAGTATTATAGTTCTTCGTTATAATACGTCGTATAGTCGTTGTTTCATAGCTTATAGGCGTAGATTGTCCTTCTAAGATATTTACATTTCATCAGCTAGTTTCATGGATGAAAATTACGAAATCTGTTAAAAGTGATATGATAATGTCACAATATTTTACGGTTAAGAGAAATCTTTTGTACTACAATTTAACCTTAGGTAGACAAACCTAGCAAATAATTAAAAAAATAAGATTTTCTCCACAAATATTAAAACGGTGTCACAATGAAATATGTTTTACAAATTTGCCTCTACAGTATTGTTATTTTTTACATAATGTATCATGAAAATGTACAAAAATTAATAATAATTTGGGTCAATTTAAATATTTTTTTTATATTTCATTCTACCCGTAATGGGAAGTAAAAAGCTTCTTTTAACGTTTTCTGAATAAAATGGTATTTCTTCGTAGACACTTCTTAGTTACTTTTTTTGGTAACGAATTTACTTTTGTGAAT
>CAKNYM010015629.1:0-11380 GCA_932195095.1 Andricus curvator | reverse complement strand
CAATCTCATAATTGGATTCTACTCCGCAACACTACTTCGTAATTCTCCTTCTTTAGGAGTCATTTTTTGGCTTTTTCCCTACCCTGTGCCACCAGCTCTCTCTCTCAGCTCTTCCAGCTTCTTCATCCATTCCTCCCCCTGACCGTTTTCATTCAGAATCCATTTCATTCTCTCTTCTATGCTCTTCCCTCCCCCTTCGTCACCTGTACACCTCTCTAACACATGCAACCATGTTTTCTGCTCATACTTACATACTCTACACACATTCTCTTCTTCATCCATCCAATACCTACATGCTCTTACACCATCTCCCATTCTGAATCTCACCACTCTATTCCATTTGGTTTCCTTTTTAATCTTTTGCAGGTACTCTGGCTTCCCCTGCATCTTCACCATTCTATACCAGCTGTTGTACCTTGAATCATCGATTTTCCCCCATCTTTCCTCCCCTTGTCTTGCCTTAATCTCTTCCTCTATTTCCTTCCACTCTCTGCCCCTAACTTGCATACCACATTCAAACCTCATTACATATCTCTCATCCTCCCATTTTGAACGTCCCACGTTGCCCCTTCTCTCTTTATCCATAACCTCCCGGGCACACGCTTCTGCAATTTTGCTTCCTTCTCCCCTTCTTAGTTTCTCTTCAAAGTTCCAAGCTCTTTTCACTTGCCTCACCACCATTTTTTCCCGTCCTATTTCTTCCCTCAGCATACAACCTGGACAGTTATAACTCACTCCCATAACCCATCTCAAAAATCTCTCCTGCAAACTTTCCACTCTCTTATGTTCTTTCCATCCCCAAATTTCCACTCCATAGCTTAACACTGACCATACTAATACATCAAACATCCATACTCTCATCTTCCAGTCATCCTTAAACCTTCTTTTTCCTATACACCATACTTGTCCCATTACTTTACTCGCGCATTCTAATCTTTTTCTCACCTGCAGGTCGCTTCCTCCTCTAGTTTCGAACCAAAATCCTAGGTAGCAAAACTCATCCACCAACTCCACCACCACGCCATTTATCTTCCATTCATACTCTAATCTTCCCCTTTTATTTCTGAAACACATCATCTTAGTCTTGTTCACATTCACAGTTAAACCCTTTTCTCTCACATAGTCTTCGAACACTCTCATCAACAGATTCATACCTCTTTCATAATCCGCTACTAGCACTACATCATCTGCATATGCTAGTGAGTACACTTTGCCTGTTCCTAACATTGTTCCCCCTTTCCCTTTCCTCTCCAAATTCTCCTGTAAATCTGCCAGAAGAATACTAAACAGAAGTGGGCTCAACGGACACCCTTGCCTGAGGCCCCTTTCTGTCCAGAATTCCTCTCCTTTCTTATCTCCTATCTTCACCCTTATCTTAGTTTCCACGAATATTTCTTTTATCCTCTCTATGAATCCTTCGTCTACTCCTCTCTCTTTCATGGCTGCCCATAACACCCTCCTGTTAACTGAGTCAAATGCTGCCTTAAAATCGACAAACATTGCAACTAGTTTTCCTTTCTTTCGCCCTAGGTTCCTATTGACTAGATAGTTGAGCACGTAGATGTTATCTATGGTTCCCATCTCTTTTCTAAAACCCGTTTGATTGTGTGGTATACTTCCTTTTTCTTCCACCTGTCTTTCTAACCTCCGTCTAAGCACTTCCGCATAAATTTTATATCCCACCGACATGAGTGTGATCCCTCTATATTCATCTGCCCTTTTTCCTTCTCCTTTCTTAATCAACGGTACTACCAGCCCTGTCTTCCATTCCTCCGACCACCCTTCTCATTTCCATACCTTATTGCAAATATTCCACATCTCTTCTCTCACTCCTAATCCCCCATATTTCAGTGCTTCATTTTCCAAGCCATCTTGTCCTGTTGCCTTATTTCTTTTCAACCGATCAATCGCCTCATTCACCTCTTCCCTACTAATCTCGTTTGCGCTGTCCTCGTCTCGCTCTACCGCTTTTCTTCCTCGCAGCCTGGACTCGCGGTCGATAAGAAAGGGCGCCCCGATTTCGCGAGTGGCAATGTGTGGTGCGGACTTCAGAGCATTGCAGCGCGAATTTGACAGATGGTCTATATGCCGCGTTTGCTTTGCTGCTGACTACTACAGTCTAATGTCTTATGGTCTTCACATACACAGGACATCTCAATTTTATTCTACATTTTTCTCCATTTCGCGACGTATTTAGAAAAATTTAGGTTTGCAATCATCAAGTTTTGGGTCTTCGAATATTGGATGACCTCTGAAAATGCTTCTGTGATATCAGAATTGTGAGTAAAAAAATAAATTTGCGAACGGTTCTCGCCGTTCAAATGCTGTCTTCTGCTATCCGCAGATTTCTCCCTTTCGCAAAATTTATAATTTCCGTGGAAATAATGATTGCCTCAGCAAAAGGCTTCATTCCTATAAATTTTGTTGATCCCAGGATCTCACAAAACCCCGGATATTTGACAAGTTTTCTTTCTTTCGTTCTCAAATGCTTGGGAAAAAATATATATGGAGTCAGTGCCGTGCCTAAAAAAAAAAATTCCAAGTCGGATCTAACCAACACCCTTAAGGGGAACGTGTCCAATACAGATGATCTGCGTGTTTAGGGAATCGAAAGGGGTATCCAATAAATTATAGAATGAAATGTGTCATAATTATCACTGAATATGTATGACTACTCTGTCATATATTGACATCTTTTAGAAAATTTTTACTAGGAATTTGTATTATCATCGGAGATGGTAACGATCGATCCGAAGAGAAATCCTTTCACACACACCGTGAAAATGGAAATCTATAATATCGATCAAAGTCATATCCTCTAATACAGAAAATGTTTAACGCCTTCAGACTAGATGGAGCTATAAATTAACAATTTTTAAATTGAATTTATTCAAAAAAAAGATCTTCCCCTTTCACTCCGCTGGGATTCGAACAGCAGGTCAACTGATTTCCGGTCAGGTGCTCTAACCACTGAGCTACTAGAGAGATCAGAGGAAGAATCCTTTTTCGGAAACACGCTTTATTATGCAAGATGTTATATACAAATAAATTTTTACCAGGAATCTGTATTATCATCGGACATGGTAACGATCGATCCAAAGAGAAATCCTTTCGCACACTGTGAAAATGGAAATCTACAATGTGGATCTAAGTTATAACCTCTAATACAGGAAATATTTAACGTCAGTGTTAACAACTTTATAAAATGATTAGGTATTATCTACGATAAAGCGAGGTTAAAGTACAGACGATACATACTTGCCAACCTGCCCATCGTCAGAATGTCAGAAGAGAAAATTGTTTCATACGTTTTGACAACATTAGCCTTAATATTTTTTCAATTAGTCTCATGGATTCTTTGTGAGCCATGGTACATCTTCTACCAAATATGGGTTTATTATTTTCAATCTAGGCAGAAACCCATTTTTGCCGCAAATAACACAAGAACAATGTTTCCTGAATGTAAGAAAAAAGTGAAAACATTTTTGATGGTCCTTTTTTTCTCAAATGTCAGTTGAAACGTGTGTTGGAGAATTAGTGTGAAGTGTCACAAATAAATTTCATCTTAAATAAAACTTAGATCGGAAAAACACGCGAATATAACTTTTCTAAAAGATGTCGATGTATGAAAGAGTAGTCATAGATATTGAGTGATGATTATGACACATTTCATTGTATAATTTATTGGATACCCCTTTCGATTCTCTAAACACGCGGATCATATGTATTGGACAAATTCCCCTTAACCTGATTTTCCTTAGATTTGTTTCTAAAAACGAAATAAAAATTGAACGAAATTTTTCTTTAAGAAAAATAATAGTAAGTATACCATTAAGCCATTTCCCTTTCAGGCTAGGCATCACACTACCCAATTCGGGTAGTGTTTCTAGGTGGATAGTTTCTTGTAGCAAATAACTACAAGTGTGGGCTCACCACACTCACGATATGATGATAAATAAATAATAGTATATGCAGATAATTTGATTTTTATTCTGAAAATTTAGTGAATTTCGAAGCAATATTCAACATATGTCGAAAAACGAGATAAAAATGCAAAACTTTTGTTCTCTTTTTGAAATTGAAATTGGTAGATATTTAATTTTTCCTTGGAAATTAAGACACATTAGATTAAAAGAAACTCTCAATTTGTTTGATAAAAAAAACTTGTGAAACTGGAAGTGTGTCTGTACTTATGAAAACAAACAAAAATTTTAAGAATAGCTCACTGCAATTCAGATGCATGAAAAAATTTCGTTCTTTTCTGAACATTAAGGATATTATTATTATTATTTTGCTTCTACTTTTTTGTTGTTTAATATAAATATTAAAAGAAGTTTCATTCTTGTTCTTGATGAGAAAAATGTTAGAAGTCTTTAGCCTTATTACTAAAAACAAACAAAAAATAGGAAAGGACTTTACGCAATACAAAATTCGTGTACATACTTTCCATCCTGAGATTTAA
This sequence comes from Andricus curvator, assembly GCA_932195095.1. Taxonomy (NCBI): domain Eukaryota; kingdom Metazoa; phylum Arthropoda; class Insecta; order Hymenoptera; family Cynipidae; genus Andricus; species Andricus curvator. The sequence continues at coordinate 6,918 of CAKNYM010015629.1, read as the reverse complement.
CCAATTTTCTAGACGTGACCAGGCTTATGCACTAATAAATTTCAGACTGATTTTTAGGTGTATACATTTTAACCCTTCCATTTCATTGTAACAGAAAACGTATCAAATTTGTAAGAGAATTTTATTCTGTTTCAGATATCGAAACTATAATTAAAAAACTTTTATTTTGTTACTGGAAGATATTTGAACTTTACTTTGGAATACTAAACGTATTAGAAGGAACTTTCTCTTTTTTCTTAAAAATTTGCTCGATTTCGACGGAAAAACTCGAATGATGATGCTAAAATAACTGTCCATCTGAGCGTAAAAATTACTCAAAATTTTAAGTTCATCACTATTACACTGGAGAAATTAATATTTTTATTTGACTTTCTTTTAAGAAGACATGAGCCAAAGTCAGATGATCAATAAAAGAGGTATAAAGTGTTAAATACATTTACATATATTGAGATAGGTGAATGTGTATACAAAATCCATGATTCGATAAATAATATTGAATATTAGATTGAAATTTTGCAATTTAATTATGGTTAAATAATTAAAATCACTACATACCTTCGGCACTGCTTCCTGAAAATCTTATATAAATCAAAACTTTACCGAATGAGCTATACTCTCTATCTCTATTAATTTTGTTGAGCGCCAGGCCTGTTCGAGGCCACTTAAATTCTCAAAATCGAAATCACAAAATTAATTAAATAAAAACCCAGAACTCTAAAAAAAAACGAGAAACCAAGCTCAATTCAAAGAACACAGTGTACCGGATTCTCGCACGGTCAGCTCAGACTCGGTAGTTGGGCGTGTTTCGCAAATAAAGAGGGTTCAAAAGCCAGCAAAACAACAAATCGACATTTATTACAAATTGAACATATAATTTATTCAGCAAGCGTTCATTAAAAATTTCGTGTAATGAGGAGCTTGGCTTAACAATTTTTCATATTTAAGGTCTCGACATACTGCAATAGTTTATAATCTTAAGATTAATCAAAACTCTAATAATATTAATCTCGACTCATTTATAACAATAATAAATCTTAAGTCCAAACCTAATTCTCCAAAATTAAACTAACTTCAACAAGTTAGGCTTCCCTGCCCGGAATTCCATGCTAGGCAACTATAAACAAAAACTTAAAAACTCTAAATTCTAACCAGAGATCGAGCTAGGCAAACTCTCAGAAAAATTCAATTTAATTGCTTGAAAAAAAATCAAAAATAATTATTCACAAATATTCCGTGAAGATTAGAACTAAAAATTCTTTAACAAAATTCAATTAGAGAAAATTATTCACCCTGTTGATCTCAGAAGTCTAGTCATCGGTGAAAACTAACCCCAAAACTGACTATAGCCTAACCTCACTAAATTAGTAATGACCCATGACTGGTCATAGCCTAATCTATTCGATTAGTAATAGCCAACCTCAAATCTCTAACTGAACTCAACATTATCTCAAAACATTAAATAACCTAGACGTCTGAATTTGAACCATGGTTTTAATAATTCACTTCATGAAAGCCTAGCGCATTTGAAATTCGGCAAGTGACATATTCAAAATTCAATCAATAGCACATTTGAAATTCGGCAAGTGATCTATTCAAAATTCAATCAATAGCACATTTGAAATTCGGCAAGTGACATATTCAAAATAAGAAGAATCTTAAATCCTAACCTAAAATACTCGACCTAGACTAACTTTGAGTAGTTAGGCTTCTCTGCTCGGAACTCCATGCTAGGAAATTATGATAAAAAAATTAAACTCTCTAGATCCTAACTTAGGATCGAGCTAAACGAACTTTTAGAAAAACTCAATTCAATTCTCTTCAATAAAGCTCAAAATAATTATTTACAGAATTTTTGTAATAATCTATACTCGAATCCTTTAAATAAAGTCAAAACTAAATATAATTCACAGCCCTGATTTCAGAAATCTAGTCATGTATGCAACCTAACTCCAAAATTGATTATAGCCTAACATCACTAGATTAGTAATGACCCATGACCAGTCATAGCCTGATTTATTCCATTAGTAACAATCGGATTCGAATCTCTAGCTAAACTCTAAACTATCTCAGAATCCCACATAACCTAGATTTCCGAAAGCTGGCAAAAAATCAAGCAATTAGTTTCACATAACTCCTAACTTTCACATTTTACAATTTAGTAAAAAATTACGCTTAGCTCGCCTAACCCCACTGATTTTAAATTCACTTAAAGCACAACTGATTACAATGGCATAATTGTCTGAATAATTTTAACAAGATATCACACACGAAAAATAAACTTTCGAAATTAAATCAATAGAATTTCCTTAAACATTTCTTAAATTTGCCAAACAACATTCCAATAAACATCTCTCATATTAATTTGACAAAATCATTCATGAAAAATAAACCATCTTAACATAGATCAACAATACACTCGGAAAAATACACAATTCTCGACGCTCAAAGTCTATAAATTTAACTCATAACGAAGGGGGTGAGGTAGGGGGGAAAGCTCTAGACTGAGTGATACTTGAAAGGAACTCGATACGTTATTTCTCAATACTAGAAAATCGGGATCCATCTTTTATCGTTAACACTTCGGAGCAAATCTCGACTGGGGGCTCAGTTCCATAACATTGTACATAAAATTCACATACGAGGGAGACATTACTAAACTAATATTTATGAACACTTCACTAAAATGACCATATAACAAGAAAGAAGGCCCAGTTACAGAACCTCCGCCTCGACCGCGTATGACGTCATTTTTATAAAAGTATGTTAAAATTCTGAAACTCCATTGTTAATGGCCACGTGTCAAGCGAAGTTTCCCTCTGCTCAAAATTTAAGAATTGGCCTTACCCGTGGTGTTCCGGAGCGTCAAAGATAAACTTCCTAGTGATGGGGAGTTGTGGAGCAAATTTTCACTGCTTCGTGAAGAGAACTGTTTCAGAACGAAAACGCGAGAAAGTAGAAACTATACTAGTCGACTCGACACGGCTGTGGTCGGCAGAGAAGAATGAGCGTAGCGATCACGGTCTGGGACTCGGACTCGGCGTTTCTTCTCCTCCTCTCCGGCATTCCTATTGGTGAGGCCACTACGGAGTTGGGGTGCTGGGTTCACACTCCAGGGCCGTATGAATAAATGGAGCTCGGTACCTTGATATTTTCGGTTTCCATCCTTCCTTCCCTCCATTATCGCCAGAATTGTTCCAGCGTTGTTATTCCTTCGACCTTACTCTTCAATCCACCCATTTGATCACCTCCTAGAGCCCGAAATTACCCTGGCTGATCAGTGCAGGATTTGGTTCGGTACCAATTGGTATCAGCCGACGTGAAGAGGACATTGCGCATTGAGATTCCCTAGTCATGTTGGGAATTGTCGAAGAAATTTCTCATCGTGAAGTTTCCAAAAAGGTTCTACGCCAGGTAGATGAGTCGTTCCGGATTTTTCGTAACTTGCAGCGTTACTCCCTATCTGGCCGGCATCCTAACATGATCCTTGTAGATGAGGATCCACAGCTCCTTTGAGTCTGGCAGACGATAGTAGACAGAAAAGGCGGGGTCTCGAGTGGCGTCCCATTTGAGTCTTGAAGTCGAAAGAAGTCCCTCGATGTCCCACGATGTCTCGACAAGTTTAAATCGTTACAAAAAAATAAAAGAAACTAACAGAATAAGTCTTCAAAATTATGAACCCTAAATCTAGCCCTAGTAATGGAGTTTCCGTAACACAGCCGTGATTTCTGACCTTACAAAATTAAATCTATGAATTTACGGAAAATTTCTAAATGTCATAAAGTCTTATTCATTTTTTCAAAAAACCTTACATCTAGTTAATACATAAGTTTAATATTAGTTTAATATTAGTTTATTGTTGAGGTAACTATAGTTCAAAGTTGACTTCACTATAGTTTAATAATAAATTAACAATAGCTTAACTAGAACTTAAACCTATTTTAACTATAATTACATTATAAAAAATGTTTCAATGTACATATAATCTTAAACTAGATTTATAAAAGTATTCACTAATATATATTTCAGAATGTTATCATAAAAATGGCGTGTTTTTATGCCTCCATAGACAAACGCACAAGTACGCGTTTTAAGCGGTGTCTGGCGGTGCGTTGGATGAGTTACAAAATAGGGTTCAGTAAGCATGGCGTGGCGTAGAGTTAAAAAAAGAGCTCGATTTGTGCGTGTCTTCGTATTTTCGCAACGCTAGAGAGAGAACGTGGTTGACAAAGATAGAAAGAGTAATTCATAGTGGATTGGTGAGTCGATGTTTCTAACGAATCGTGAACGAATCGTGAAGTTTCCAAAAATGTTCTACGCCAGGTAGATGAGTCGTTCCAGATTCTTTCATAACTTGTAGTTTTACTTCAAAACTATCGGGCATCCTAACATGATCCTTGTAGATGAGGGATCCACAGCTCCTTTAAGTCTGGCAGACGATAGTAGATAGAAAAGGCGAGAGAATTCAAACGGCCCGAAATGTGTCTCGATGGAATCTCGCTGTTCTAAAAGCCTCAAGTGGCGTCCCATTTGATTCTTGAAGTAGGAAGAAGTCCATCGATGTCCCACGATGTCTCGACGGGTCCGTATCGTTACAAAAAAAAAGAGAAACGAACAGAATAAGTCCTTAAAATTATAAATCTTAAATCTAGGTCTAGTCATGGAGTTTCCGTACCACAGCCGCGATAACTGAACTTTTAAAATTAAATCTCTAAATTTACGAAAAATCCTTAAATGTCAAATAAAAATTTATCAGTTAGAATTTGTGAGTTGCAAGAATTTTGCAACGTCACAACTCCCCTCGCCTCCAAAATCATGACACAGAAGAAAATTTTAGCTATAAAGGTTAATAAAAGGCAAGAAATCTAGTAAGTGGAACCGGAACAAGAATAAACAAAAGGAACAAACTGCTAGTTACACGAAAACAAGGTTTATCATACGGAGTAGCACTCAGGAGTACACACCAGTAAATTGACTCTACGGAATTACTTGGAATAAGGTCTCTCTATATTAGCAAAAGGTACCATTGGCAAATCTTCAATTTGCACGGAGCTCCATGACTGGACCTTATAATATTGGTGATCATGCATTATCCAATAATTTCGAACGAAACTAATTACTATCAAAATGCATTAGGTATAATTATCTACAATAATACAGCAAGGAATTACGAAATTAAACTTTGTTTATTCAAATTATATATGCCATATACAAAAGAAAGGGACCTTCATTTTGGGTAAATCAAAATTAAAACCACGAAATTGAAACTAGCGAAATGATATGCTATCGTAGAAAATAAGAGTACCAAACTAAGTTGAAATTGATAGTGATTAAGTGTTAAAGGATCTCAAAAAGAAAAAAAAATTTCTTCTAAGAGGAATACATTAAATAATTCTTCATAGAGAAATAAATGATAGCCGAAAGAACGATATTGTAATACATAGGTATACTCGACTGGGGTGGGGGGAGAACTTGACAGAGTAAGCTAAGAATACTTGACAAAAAAAAGAGGAGTTCTTCCATGGGAAAGTGTTCGGGGTCCTGACTTGAAGGGGATCAAAGTGGAGGTTTAGAGTTCTTCGTCAACTCCTTCGTCTCAAATCTCGACTGGGGGCTCAGTTCCATGAAATAGCACAACACAGAGTCAATGAAGACACCGCAATTCCCGTACATGATAATTACAGCGCTAAGAGAGAAAGCGGCGAAGAAGAAGAAATCCAAAATACAGACGAGAATGATGACGACGACGATGATATTGCCGAATTTAGTGTGGAGAACGCATTGACAAGAAAAACAATAACATTAATAATCATATATTTTGAGATCCACTCAAGTCCAACACGCCTCGAAGTCTCGTTCGAAGAGGCTTTCTAGGTCATGAATTATCCTCAAGGTGACATGGAAACTGCTGCAATAGATGTGCTTGCTCAGTTTGCCATTAATTTATCCAAGATTAAAAGCGCCGATGGCAAGCTAGAAACTCAGAAAGTACGTTTTGGTGCCGAAACTTTCTGCGACACTGGACTCTAAGCGAACAGTATGCTTTTGCGTAAATGTTAAGGGAAATTAAGTCTGATGTTATTGCGGGCGAAGGATATAAGAATGCGAGTATGAACTGCAGTACAGTAGTTTTCGCAGGTGAAGAACTATTTAAGTGACTATTTTTATGGTATCAGACTTTTTTCAGGAAGAATTTCAAAATGTTCATTTTTTAAAATCTTAATCAAAGGTGTAGCCAGGGTGTCTACCCTACCTGAAAAACTTGGATATCCTGGAATTTTCAGGGAAGTTTTATATTCCAGGAAAAACCTGTTGAAAGTTAAACTGTTCTGTTACAATTTCATCTTTTTGGTTAACGATTCATCACTTTGGTAAAAAATTTGTTTCTTATTTTTTTGTGGTGGAAAATTAATTTTTCATAGTTAAAATTGATCTATTCCTTTTTTGGTTGGAAACTGATCTTTTTTAGTTCAAAATTCAATTATTTCTTAAAAAATTAATTTTTTCAACTGTAAATTTTAACTATTGCATTTTTGGTTGGAAACTGATCTTTTCTAGTTCAAAATTCAACTATTTGGTTGAAAAAATATCTTTTCTAATTGGAAATTCCACCATTTGGTTCAGAATTCATGTATAAGAAGATAAAATAAAAAAATGTTTAAATTATTATTGAAATTCATGGACGTCATAGACAAATTCAAGAAATAATCAATAATGTTTTTAGTATTATCTACTTATTTAATGATTTAATTAATCAATGCTGCTAATATTAGTTACTTCCCCCTGATGGCTATATTTTCAGTTAAACATTTTCCTATTTGGTTGAAAATTCAATAATTTGTTCAAAATGTCATCCTTTTTTGGTCGAAAATTGACGTTCTGTTGAAAATTAAACTACTATTTTTTTGAAAATTGATTTCT